>JABXWE010018730.1:0-38711 GCA_014611495.1 Limonius californicus
AACAAAAAAGAGGACAGAAGAATTATTTTAAAACGGATTTAAGCAGACGGCACTCCATGACAATAAAAATTCCCGTCTATGCCCTAACGTTAGTGGAATGGTCTGATAACAGTCCATATCTCTAGATTTGTACGAGGTATAGATATCCCATGGAGGCTACAACTGTTCGCGAAAATGAGTTTGTTTCGCATTTTCTTTTCGTTCTTTTCTACTTATCCTTTTTGTTGTCGGCAAATAAACAATGGTTGTAAGCGGTACGGGTTAAGTTCTGAGAGTTTATTTAAAGAGATAAATATTCACATTTGAATAACCAAAACTGCGTCTTCTGTTTTTAGTTATGGATGGATTTGTGCGGTGTGTAAAGGAAACGATTAAGCGTTTTTAAAGCAGGAAAAGAGGTTGGATAATCCGGAAAAATAACGTAAAATTCATTATCATAATATTTAGGCACACAATAATTCCCTAACTGTAACTTGTAAGTTTATGAAGTTGCATAGAGTAACTTTATCAGGTTGTTGACTGCCATCATATTTGAGAAAGATTCTGTTGTTGAGGTATTAGCATATCATACTGTTTCTAGAAAGTTTATTTTCAAAATTATTTCTATTTGTTTGGCAGCATATACGTATATCACAATAGCATTTAAGTGAAAGATTCAATTAATCACAGGAACATGACATTTCCAAATGGAATTTGTATAAATCATGTGAACTCGTTTAAACATCAGTGCAAGGATAACAGGAGCATCAGTAAAATGCAAACTAAAAGCGACAGCCCGTGCAAGTGCAGCAACTGTTGTCAAATGCAAATATTGCAGTTGTATACGTTTAACATTTGAGGTCATGAAAACAATGGAAATTAATTTTCCATGGAATTTATGAAACTGGATTTGCTCGAGAGATGTTACCTACTTCTATTTTACAGGAAATACGCACTATATGATTAATGTAAGTCTTTTTCTTGTCAGTTTAAGTCTCGATAATAAATATCAGGTTGTATCTAAATTTACGCTGGAAAATCCTCTTTACTTTGAAAGCTTCCTGATAAACATTATAATTTACTTCATCATTATTATAACCCTAGATGATCTTATATTCCAGAAAGAGAAAGAAACTTCTGAAATTACTTCTATTTACAGGATGTGTCTCTAATATCCTATTATATCTAGAATTGTACAAGCAAGTACAAGCAAGCGATTTTTTTTGACTTCTTGGTGAGGCATGGGTTAGTTGTATATGAATTTAAATTTTCCTAGTGCTTTTTTTTCTTATTGTTAGCTGTTTTTACGAATAGTTGCCTGACGGTCTCTAAATCGACAATAACATTTTGTATGTATTACTCGTTTAGAAGACTACTTCGGGGTCGGTGAATGGCGAGTCGCCCGATATATTTCTATAGAAACTAAATAAGGCATAATTTAGTAGTATTGAGGGATATTTTCTTGAAGGAAGAATATCTTTGAAGGCAGTTTTGCACTATAAACAACACAAAGGCAACGTTTTGCTATGCAAATAGCAGCCACTAGAAACTACTAAACTTTTGCCAGGTAAGACAAACTGTCTAACGTACTAACGGATTCCCTAAAGCTTTCACATTCTACCAAGCGCTATTCCCTACGGATACTGCCAAATTCAAACAGTACACACGAGGTACTTGTCCATGTCCGGAAAATGCAATTCTGCCTTGGATATTCAACCTGCATTCCTATTTGTGGTTCGATTTCCAACTTTCCCTTTGTTCACAGTCTGTCGAGGCCAAACAATCGGTGTTCGCAGCCGTTCAAATGGGGGAAGACTTTAACACTCAGAATTAATTTTATTCCTAATGGAGCACAGTGAAATACAAAACAGGAAAATTAAATGATGGATAATGGTTTTTGTTTGTTTGTTATTCAATTTCGTGCGTTAAATACAAGAAGCGGGGAGATTTCTTTGTCTGAAAAAGTGTAGTTTCATACGGATGTGGTTAAAATGAAATGCGAGTTTATTAAGCACGATGAACAATAAGGCTTCAACCTCCTAGTTTTCAAGTTACGACAAAACGACACTTAAACAAAGTATACCATAAAACGTTTCTGTAATGAGATGGCCCTTTTAAATCTTATAAACGGGATTATGAAACCCGGAGCTCACCTTCATTCGTGTTTTAACGAGTCCGAATTTTTTCAGACAAAGTAAGGGTGCTCATTTTCATGTACTCGGGAATTCACTTCTTAGTATTCATACATATTCATAATTTAGTCAACTTTTGAACACTGCTGACTCTGAGTTTCTCTTTGTTGACTTATTACTGCCGTGATCATAATATGATTTCAATTTGGATCTTTTATACTGTTTCATATAGCCTGCTGCGTGATAGACAGGTATTGTCTCTAAAAGACATCCACGTTGTGAGTACGCTTATTTTTTGTTTCCTCTTTATTAAAATCTTTTGACTGTTATGAATAAAATAAAGTGGATGTTAGTAATTAAACGAAAAAATGGTATATGAAGTTAATATTTTTTAACAAGAGTTGGGCATTCTGGCATATGCGTATTGTTATCCTACACAGGGTTTCTGTTTAATGCTTTAAAAATATACTTAATTTAGATTGTCAGGTGAACTGTGTGGCATCACTGAATTATTAGTTCTTTTTCACGCTTTGCATAATGTTTGCACACGTTTGCGCAGAACTACTTAAACTATCACTTTATACAATGATACATTAATTATATTATACGCATGTTTATAACAAATAATATTAGTAGTGCTTTCAACACCATAGAATACAATATTACTACTAATAATCTGTTTGTAAACTATAAATGAATAAGATAATGCCAAGTGCCTTAAAGTTTTAATATTTACGAAACTATACGCGTTAAATGTTTCTTAATATTGTCTATCCCTCGCCTCGTTTTCATAAGCAAGAAAAAGTTCCTTAAATAACTTGGAATGTAGAAAATATAACAAGGTGTCAAATAAATAAGTGCATCATAATTTTTAACTTGAATGACAATTTATAGTTACTGTAATTTTCTTAGTTTGTATAAGCTAAATGCGTCAAACAGTTTGCGTAACTAGCAACACATTTATTGTAAACCGAAGGGCATCCTCTTAAGGCCGTGTTCCCACCAAAAGCAACTGGCAACGGCAACGCAACTGCAATGCGACCGCAACTTCAGTTGAGTTGCTCTTGTGTTCTTACTGAAATCAACTGTTTTGAAATTTCTTGTTTCGGTAGTCCTGAACAAAACGTCGTGCTCGTCACATAAAAATATATTTATTATACAGGGTGTATCATTAATATTACGAAAAAATTCAGGGTGAGATTCCTTGCATAAAAATAAGAATAAAAGTTCATATAAACATGTTTACAACATCAGGTTTCAGTGAATGTATGGATCGGAATTGTCGGAGACAACTTGATAGGTCCATTCTTTTTACCAGCGAGGTTAACTGGAGCAATTTATCGCCATTTTCTTGAAGGGGAGCTGCCGATGCTATTGGAAGACGTCCTACTGCCATTAAGATTACAAATGTATTTCATACACGATGGAGCTCCGCCTCATTTCAGTTTAGTTGCTCGAGAATATTTGAACACTGTGTACCCAAACCGTTGGATAGGTCGAGGAGGCATACAACACTGGCCTGCGCGATCTCCGGACTTAAATCCATTGGTTTTTTTCCTCTGGGGTCACCTTAAACATTTGGTTTATACGAACCCGATTGAAACGCTCGAGGAATTAAGAAATCGTATAATAGCAGCTTGTCAAACAATTCGTCACACACCCGGAATTTTTGAACGTGTTCGCCAATCAATGCGTCGCAGATTAGTAGCCTGTATTGATGTTGGGGGTAGTCATTTTCAACAACTGTTATAACTTATTGTTGTTGTTGCTATTGTTGTTTACATGGCATTATTGTCCTATCTCACCCTGAATTTTTTCGCAATATTAATGATACACCCTGTATAATTTCTCCCCAGGCTTTTTCTTTGATGTGTATAAGATGGCTTTGTCTAATCATATAAACATGCGTGTGCTTTAACAAGGGCCACAAAATTCAAGATTTTGCTGTCTCGTCCCCCATGACCCAGCAGTTCTTGGCAACTGTAGAACGCAACCGGCGACGGCGACGCGGTATGCAGCGCTGTCGGCAACCAATTAGCAACTGGTTGCGTTGCAGTTGAGTTGCCTTTTAGTAGGTGGAAACACGTGTATTTTAACATTAGCGCCGAGTCGCGTTGCTGTTGCGTTGCAATTGCGTTGCGGTCGCCGGTTGCTTTTGGTGGGAACACGGCCTAAGACAGACCGTCAAAAATTACTTCTACTATTTGTTTTTTGTTCAACTCCTATCGGTACGTCCTCGGTGTAACTGGGTAATAAACATGTACCTATGTAAGACGGGCGGGCGCGCCTTACCATATCTCAAGAGGGGGCGCGTTGCGGCATTTTATGCCGCAAACTGAGAAACGCAAGCAATTAGTCAATATAAACAAAGAATATCTTAACTCATATCACCAGTAAAATTTAAAATAATTGTTGCAAAATAGATACAACAAATGCTTAAATAAATAGTAAGAAACTAGTCAGCATCCTGTACGAATACAAAGAATTTTTTTAATACAAACACGTGAATTTTTCTAAAGTAAAAAATGAATCACCACCGTCAGCCATATTCTATCCACTGCTGGATGTAGGCCTCCCTCGTTCGCTTCCACGCATCAGTATCTTGCGCAAGTCGGATCCACAGTCTTCCCGCTGTTTGTCTTAAGTCATCCGTGCATCTTTTTGGTGGTCGACCAACTGGGCGTTTCGATAGTCTAGGTCTCCATGTAATGGCGGTTTTAGGCCAGCGTTCTGATTGTCTTTCGACGTGGCCGGCCCAAGACCATTTTGTTGTTAATATAACTTGGGCGATACCCTCAACCTTCGATCTTCTACGTATGTCTTCATTTTTAACCTTGTCCCGAAGACTGATACCCAACATTGCTCTATCCATTGATCCCTCAGTTACTTGAAGTTTTAACATAGTTTGTTTAGTTAAGGTCATTGTCTAGATTCCATATCTCAAGACTGGTAGAACACAGGTATTAAATACTTTACTTTTTAAACTATTAGATATGTTGCTTTATAGAATATATGATAGCTTGCCAAACGCAGCCCAGCCTAATTTAAGTCTGCTTGTCAGTTCAGCTGTTTGTTTGATTGTCCCTTCCAAGTTTATAGTGTGATCTAAACATACATACATATTCGCTGACGTTTGCTATTGTTTGATCTTCAATAACGATTCGGTTGTCTTCAGTGCTCATTATTTTTGTCTTGGTAATTGGTTTTATTCATTTTCAGACCAACCTTTATATATTCTTGATGTAATTGTATGGGCATATCCTGTAATTCTTCTGGCGTTGCAGCTATGATAAGAATGTCATCGTCATACCTCGGATGATTGATTCTGCCATTTATGCTGATACCGTTCCCATCCCATTCAGTTTTTTGAATATATACTCTAGGGCCAGGGTAAACAGTTTTAGCGATATCGTATCTCTTTGTCTAACTCCACGATTTACTGTAATTTATAAAATATTCACAGCTTTTTTTAATGAGACTTCTCAGCGGTTGAAGATATTGTATTCGGCCCTAAATCCGGCTTGCTCCGGAGGTTGGTAAAACCCCAATTTTGTTGTAATGCGATTGGTGATTACTTTCGTTAACAGTTTGTAGAGTGAGAAAGGAGACCAATTGGACGGTAGTTATCAAGCTGTGTATTGTCTCCTTTTTTGTAAATCAAAATTACGTTAAAAATGAATAAATCATTTATATATTGTTAATCAAACTGTTGGTTGTCCATTCATTGACAGCCTTTTTGTCCCACTGCTGGGCATCAGCCTCTTCTCTGCCACGTGTTTTTTCTCAGCGCTAAGGTAGAAACACGGGGAACCTACAGTTTAACGTCGAATCCGAGCGACAGAAATTCCAGAGAAGGTGTTTAGCATTAACATCCCGCTGTTGCAATCTGGATTGGGAAATTGTGTGCGGTGGGCTGCAGACGAAATGTTTATAAATCAGCATAATAATGCTTAGTTTTCGAACCCAAGCCACAATCGACGATTTTCACAGAAAGCGAGCGCTCTACCAACTGACCTACCACCACACGAAATATATATTAATAAGCAGATACTAAAAAATAAGCATAAGAACTTTAAAACGAGCACAATAATCATTATAATTGTGGCTTACTCGTTTTAAAATTGCGTTAAATATGTATCTTCCAATTATTATTGCAGAATATTTATCACAGGCAAATAAGCAATTGCTTAAAAATCCGTAGTCTAGTTATAGAAGATGCTTCTATTCCGATAGCGCTCTTGCAAATTTCCAAAGAATAATATTTGATGGAAATTTCATTGCTGCTTCGATAAAAGCAACGCGCAGAAAAGTCGTGAACATTCAAATAGTGTTTACGTACGGAAAGTACAACGGATGCCTCAAAAATCTCATCCAAATATGACAGAGGGGAGACGCAAAAAAAATCGTAATACCAAAATGTTATTTATGGGCCGGGGGTTTGCCTCGATATAATTCTGCTAAGTTAAGATAATACAAAACTGCTGTTTGTATAAAATTGCTAATTGCCTAACAGTGTTTTGTGGAAAGTTAGTACATATTACTCGAATTAACAGCAGTGTTTAGGTAATGAAGTATGTTCGGAGAAATCCTGGGTGCTATGTCACTGGAACGCCGCTGTCGAGAACGGTAACACTGGAATCGGATGGTGTGCGTCGACGAAAATATCAGTAATTTTATAAGTACACAAAATAGTGTTGAATTAAATTCACCAGTTTACCAATGTGCCGGAATGCGTGGCTAGTGCTTCCACACAATCACACGGTGTGCTATTTTACCTAACAATGGTGTCGGGATGACTCAGGTGGTCCAAATTCGTCTGTAACGCTTTGTTTTTTTTCTTCGACTTTCTGATCTGGCTCGGATAAATTCTAGACAGACGGACGGTCTCGCCTTGGCTGCAAAACCTTACTCTGATTTTCTGCTACAGAAGTAAACGTAAATATTGCGACGGGTTCTGGTGGAGGAAATATCAAATAACTTATTATGGCGTAGTGTATGATTTATTACTGCTAGCCGTAAATTAAAGATACCAATGTGACCATGAACAATCAGTACGCATGTGTATGTAAGTGACAGACACAAGTGCGAGACTTTGTTTCTAATTAATCCTGATCCAGTCTACCGGAAAACAAATTTTTAATTCCAAATTATACAGGTGAATTAACACTAACCAGTTACACTAGTCTACTGTCAATTCACTTGCAAGGAATGACATAAGGATCAAAAATGAATATCTTTTGCCAACGTCTCGGTATTCGGGGCTTTATCCAACGGATCAATTTCGGCTTGTTTCCTTCTCGGGTGAAAGTTTTGTTTGACTTCTTCCTCTGGTGGATCGGGACTCCAAGTTTCTTCTCGGATAGAGCGAACTCCAAATTGTTCGACCTCCTTCTCAGATAGAGCTGGACTCTAAGTTAATGAATCCCAAGGAAAATCAAGCTAGGTTCATTCCCCACAAAGGGGCGGGCCGCTGGAGGGGTCAGTCGGGTTCCGCACCGGAACCCTAAATCCCTTTTCAGCCAGTACTGGGATTGTAAGGATAGGAAAAGCCAGAAAAATTGGATAATGGAATTTCGTGGATGATACTGTCCCAGCATTTACCTGTATGACCCAAGAAAACCACGATAAACCTGCGTCAAAACGGACGGCCCGGGGTTCTAACCCAAGAGTTCCCGAATGCAAGGTAAACGCTCTACCGCTGAACCACCTTCCTCGGTAATAAAATGAATCCGGTACTGGACCCTGGTTTGTTACGAGTCCCATCTCTACGCGTTGCTTCACAGAGTTTGGTCGGAACCTGATTGCGGGTGTGTATAGAAACGATGTGGAAGTGCACTAGACCTGCGTGGTGCGCAGGAAACTAAGCAACCAACATTTGATAACCAAATAAAAAACGGTTGCTCCTCGCAAACTTCGTTTCAACGTTGTTTCTAATCGGCTGATCTCTTACTTCACGGGTGCGAAATCCGCAGTCAAGTCAAATAACCGGTTGAACTAAGATGAGCGGCCACGTGCTCAAGAAACCAGAGACCAAAAACAAGTGTCGAATTAAATGTAGCTATATACTGAAGTACAATAATTACACCTCTTTACATTTATTTACCAATATTTTTCATGTTTAATCTCAATATTATTAATATAAATCAAAGACAAAACAGCTTGAAGATTATTATTGCATCTAATTTGCACGGGAAATTTAATTTTATTTTTAATTATTTGAATTTAAATAAGAGTTATTCAAATATTAAAATAATTATATTTCTACTGAAATACTAATAATTAAAAATTCAGTGTTAATTATGTATTTGAAATAATTTGAACACAAAGGTGAATCAGGTACAAAGTTTAAAATAAGTTAAACACAAACCGGAGTGACTTACGCACACACTAAATATCATTTTTTTATCATTACTAAATAACATCGACTAAAAGATTAAATTTCAGTTAGTATCATATTTTGCACACAATTAAAAATGACTGAAATAGACAAATATTATTGCATTTAATTAACATGATTTTAATAAAACAGTTTAATCGCTGTCGTCTTCGCTGTTCGACGAATCATCACCCAAATTAATTATTGAAGCTTCCACCTCGTCAACTATAATTTCACGATGCCACCAAGATTTTATAAGATCTGCGGTATGTCGTACACAATTTTTCCATTCATTTTCACCGCATTGATTTAAAGCTTTTTCCCACATTTTTGAAACTTGCTCATTAGTAAAACCTTCGTGCCCGATATGTTTGCCGTAGTAGCGTTTAGTATTCGCCCAAATTAATTCTATTGCGTTGAATTGACAGTGGTATGGAGGTAGTCTTAAAACTTCATGGCCGTGTTCGCGCAACATTTCGTCAACGACATACATTTTAGGTATATTGTGCTTTTTAGCATTGACAAGTAATTGTGGCCTTAATACATCTGCCGGATAGGGGATGTAATTTTTCTTTAACCACGAAGATATCCTCCTTTTTCCAATGCGTAGTGGGCTGTTTTCCGACTACTCTGGAATGATATGAAGCATTGTCCATTACCATCAAACAAGGTTCCTCCAAATTCGGTATCAGCGCCTCTTGCATCCATTTTTCGAAAGATTCGTTGCTCATACTGTCGTGGTAAACGGCACTTTTTGACTTGGAAGAAAAATTAAACTTGCAGCTTTAATAAAGTCATCAGATGAACCAGTATATAAGACAATAAAACACTTTCCTTCGGACCCCGATTTGTTCTTCACGCTTTTTTGGAATCGTCCTGCCAATATTTTCGAAAACCTCCTCTTGAATAAATCCACGTTTCATCCATAAAAACTACTTTATATGAGTCTTAAGTTGGATTGTTTACATACGACTTCAAGAATTGAATTCTTTGATTCACAACACATAGTTTTATCACAAAGAAATCGTCGATTGTAGTCGTTTTTAAATTTAAAGCCACAGTTTTTTAAAAGCCGGGAAAGAGCTCTTAGTCCTATATCAAACCCGCGATTTTCGTAGCTTATCGCAGAGTTTTTGGTGTAAAAGGCGTGCTACTGGCGTAAAAGTTATAAATGACATCTCGAACATCCATTTTTATATTTTCATCAACATCGGCAGTTTTGGGTTTACTCCTAAGGCGATTTTTTGGTGCGCTAAGCGTATTTTCTTTGTCGTCCTTACATATCCGCTGCACAGTACTTAGCCTTATATTTGCAACTGCAGCACTTCATCCATTGAACACTGTAAGTGCTATCTCTTTTCGTTTCACAAGTCACCGCAGTGCATTTCATAAACTTTAGAGCGGCAGTCTGCAAGCTTTGCGCTCGCTCTAATAGCCTATACGAACTAAGGAGCTAGAAAAAGAGCAGTATAACTATACAAGTGTTGTGGTGGTTCGTACTGCGAAGGGCCACCCGTCAAATAAGACGACACCCGACTATATCCACAGTCTAAATTTTAGACTATCTAGATTTGCACACATCGCAGGTATAAACAAGTATCTAAAACTTTGGGTTTGTTGAAGAGTTTACAACTTTACGAATAATTAAAACAAAATTCCTTTTCGTTTAGAATAATACTCTTCTGCTTACGTAATCTTATAGATACTCTAGGAGTGAACTATAAAACAAGAAGATAAACGTTTCTAGGTTATAATTTCGAAGAAACTCTTTATTCGCTTTATAAAGAAGTATCTTAAGTTGTCTTTAAATACAATATAAAATAGCAAGTTCTCACAGGTTACGCAAAAACGCTAAACATAGGAAAAATTTATTGGTTTAGCTTAATATTTGAATAGTTCAAATGTGCGCTTTATATATGAAATTCAAAGTATGCACAATATTCTTAAAATATGGAAAAAATTCCCTACAAACATTTTTAATTAGTATTTTATGACTAAATTCAGATACCTACAAAAAAGTACAGCTAATTATTTCCAAATGCTGCGCTTAAAATATTATATTACATTGTAGGATGTGTTATTTTATCCAACAATATCATAAATTGGTAACCTGGGAACGTTATTAAAAATAAGTAGTAATTTTTCATAAGTGAGAAGATTTTTATAATGTGTGCCCCCTGGGATAAAACTGCATTAATAAATTATAATTGCTACATGTGCAATAATTTACTACCTGAAATACGCATTGTCGGTGACAGATCTTTTCTCCTTGCTTAAACTGTTTGTAAGTTTGGTTGCACATCTTCCCGATGCATCCTCAAAAAGAAATTAAAATAGCAGCATTCGGTTAGCTATTCTCAAGCTAAACCTGCTACAATTGATATTGCTTTGAGCATTCATACAAAGTTGTGACAGATGATTAAAATGATCAAACCGTGTAGCTTTAGAAAGCACTTTTAGAGTTTTACAGAACGCTGACTTTTCAACTGCTGCGATTTACATAAAGAGCAGTCTACAATAAAAGAATTTATTGTACATTTATTTTCTGCCAGGCTTCACTTAAGCTACTTACATATTATATTTTTAAATGGTGGCCCATGCAAGAATGTAATTTTTAACGTTAACTATTATGAGCCGCTTATCCTCTTAAAAAATTGCTCAGAGATTTAAAATTTAGCCACAACTTGGCACAGCTTAAAAAATTAATTGATTAATAATGAAAATCCCTCTGGGTTTATCTAGACATACAGTTTGCATTCTGTAATACTCAAGGGTTTAAAACATTTGGCGCGAGTCTGTGTCTCCCGAATGTTGTGAATTACTGTCACTGTTTTTTGCTTCGTCTGTCCGACTGAAACCGAAAGCTTCAGTTATATCATGTTAGATTCAGAACGAAGGGCAATTTGCAGGCAATCAAGTGCCATTATGACTCTGAAATATATAAAAACCATCCAGTCGCAGACGAAAAAACTGAAGCTCTGGTACAAACTTTTTGCTAGCTTCCGCTGATATTAAGAGCAGTTGATTTAACGTTCCGGTTACCACTTTATTTTGGAGAGTTCGCGTAATCTTGTATTATCAAATGTTTGCTGTGTGTACTCCGTGTGCGTTTACTAACGCTAATTTAGTAGTTTTTTCCAACTGCGGCATAACACGCTTCAAAGCGTTTTACGATAATCCAATACTAAGCCTACTGTTTTATTACCGCATAAAATTGTCTAGCTGACCAACATTTCCCATTGCAGATCCTTTTAGAGACGTTTCAGTGATCTGTTAAGCTGCGGCCTATATTGGAGCTATCTCTATATTCAAGCCTTTCCTTAGGGGAAGCACAATACGGTATGATAGATATTATTTCTGATAAAGTTTGGCCGGGGAAAACGGAACATATATTTTCAATTAAGCCGAGCATTTTGTAATTTTTAATAATTATTTGACAGTTTTTAACGTTCAATTGCTACAATATTTTTTTTTTCTGAACGAAACCTAATATTTGCTCTCATAATGATATTTTACAGATCTAATGAGAATGAACAGAAGACAAATTTCTCACATATAATGCGTTTTTGAAACATCTTATGCTGTATAAAATGATCTTCACATTTGCCTGACGAACTTGAGTTCTTTACAATAACTCCTTGGTATTTCTAAATAGTTGCTGCAGTCTGCGTCTGAAGTGAATTTAGGAAAAAAGATCACTGGAAAAACCATCACCGGAAAAAAAGTCAAGGAAAAAACGTCACCCGGAAAATACGGCACCGGAAAAAACAACATCGGAAAAATTATCACTCAGAAAAAACGTCACCGGAAATGATCACCTGGAGAAAGACATCCTTTAAATAACTACTTTTATTATATTATAAGATACCCGAAAATGGAAAGGTGCATTCAGAAATTCTGCGATTAAATAAAACAGTATATATTTCAAAGAATAGAAATACATTATAATTAGGAAAAAATTAATAATAATATAATTATTACATTTAGCAACAATAAATTAAGTTTTAATTTGGACGCGATCTTATAGTGTGACTAACAGCACTAAGAAATTGAGCCATTGGTCTCGTACCTTCGTTGTACTCAATACATAATGAGCGCAGTGTTGTCTGAAGCCGCTCATAGCTGGGATTTTTACGTGGATTGGGAGTGGGTCGCGTGTTCAGTTGTTCTAATTTCGTATAGTCCAGTGATAACTCTTGCTTCATTTTGGTGATAAGTAACCAAATGGATGGGTGCCTAACACCAACCAAGTGACTAAAACGATTGTTCCGACCTGAAAACGAAAATATAGTATATGAGTAAAATAGAAAAATAGAAGGCCATGTAAAAATACAAACCTTCAGTGCTGTTGTTAGTTTTGTCTGCACCAGCTATCACAGCTTCGTTCACATTCCACGTTTCTGGAGGAAATGCTGGAGCGCTACGTCAGAATCTCGCTCCTCCCTGCTGGTTCCCAACTCTCCTGTACGGTCCCGTGACATACGTCTGATCAAAATAATCTACTAGATTCATATATGTTGCCGCGTCGGGGTGATCCCTCAAAAACTCCATTCCTTCAGGAACTCTATCAAAAGGTAGGAAAGCCAAGCCATCTAACATTCCTACGAAACTGCTCAACCTCTCGTTGACGAGGTATTCATTTTGCAGGCCTAACTCTTGCACTTTCCTGCGAGTGCTTTGGCACAGGTGGTAAAAGCAACCTCTTATAATAACTTCATCACCTAATGCAGATTTCACAGCATTTATTGTGGCTTTTTCGAAATCCATATACACAATATTCGCTTCTGGGTAAAAGCCTTTTTGTTCGCATTCTCTTAAAATATATTGCAGCATACATTCATAAGCTCGTTCCGTTTTTCTTTCCAATACTACATATGCAGCAGTTACGAAAAGTCCTGATCTTTTCAATCGAACAACATATAGCTACTGGAAAAGTGGTGGAGCTAAAGAAAAATTGCCATCGATGTACCAAGAAGTGGCGGAAGAAAGGTACTCCAGTTGCTTATCAATACTAAAAATGATGATTCTGCCCTCATCCTCACTTTCGGGGGCTCTATTATCAAAAAGCAAAAATCTCTCCGGGTTTGGTCCACTCGTCAATGTTCATTCTCCTGCAATAATTATACAAATAAAATATTAATATTTAAAAAAATATAAAATATTGTTTACTTAGCGGTTTTGTAATTCATAGATTTTTAAATATAATACACTGCTAATACTACTGAAATGGCATTTTCTTACCTTCAATTATTAATTCCTCTAGGTTAGTGGGGGTTTTAGGGTTTCCATTCTTCTTATGATTTCGAAGAGTCTTCATAACGTGGTCTTCTAAGGGAATCTTTCCCTTTACTCTATCTTCTATCTTTGAGACTTCCTCGGAAAATACTTGAGATGGTTTCGCTAACGTGTCTCTAATCCTCTCCTTCATTACTTGGACACTTTTGTGGGCACAAACTGAGATCATCAGTTGGATGATTGTGGGGATTTTTGGCACTGGGATTTCCATTTTCTAGTGTAGTGTGGAGAGTTCCTTTGCACTATAATTGACAAAATAATAACATTAAAATACTACTTTCATTTAAACTTCATTTCAAGCTACGACTCAAAAAATCTTTTTTCGTTTAGATATGTCGTGATCTAAATAATTAAAATAATGTTACATACCTTAAAGGACGATGATTTGCTGCAGCGCCATATCAGGTGATCACTACAAGTTTTGTGTACAGTGTACATATAACCTCCGAAACACAGTTTTGGTTTTCCCTTGTTACTTTTAATAACTTCCATCTTCTACCAACAATTTTACACTTTGAAAGCACGACTAAGCAACTAATCACAAGAAGCAGCACTTACGACTGATGAAAGGGTAGTTTTGTCCTCTCCTTTTATACAAAATAAGTTGATAATACAAGAAGTATTTTGTCTTATCTTATTTACATACTAATTGTGTTCCTCTATCTATCTAGGTAAGAGACAGGTCCAGCATTATTGACCATTAAACTGCAATTAAGTCGTTAGTGAGGGTGCAGACTTTTACTGTGTGCAATTTCTTGTTTGGCTTTCTTATTTGCCGGTGTTTTCTTTTTCCGGTGTCGTTTTTTCAGGTGACGTTTTTTCCGAGTGATATTTTTTCCGGTGTCGGTCGTTTTTTCCGGTAATGTTTTTCCGAGTGACGTTTTTTCCATGATTTTTTTTTCCGGTGACGTTTTTTCCAGTGATCTTTTTTCCGTTACCCGTCTGAAGTATATTAATACCACCCCATTGGAAGTTTATGTGTTTTTACATTTAAGAATGTAGTATTTAATATGTGATTCATAGAATCATACAATTATATAAAAATAATGTATTGAAACAACTTCAGTATGAAGAGGTTAACGTTTATCAAAGACAAACACAAATAAGGCTTCTAATTTACATGTAATAAGCTAAATTAAGTAAAATAGTTTAAATTAACTATTATATATGTATATGGTTTGCGCCTTTACTTTCGGGCTTCCTTTTGTTTTGTATTAGGTAAAATGTGTGAACATAATCTATTTAAAGCAGCGAAAATCTCTCAATTTCTTGCCAGTCAATCATGCATCTGTTAATGTAACATTTAATTCCTAAATACTACGAACGAGTCGTTTAAATTTTGTGTTTTATATATACATATATATATATATATACAGGGTGATTTTAATAGTTATGCAAATAGTCTAACTGGTAAAATAACACGATTAGTCCAATAACGTCTTATACAAAAATTGTTAGTGTTCAAACAAAGCACTTTCAAATTGTTCTAAACAAGGTATTTTTAAAAACCAAACCACCAAACCAAAGAAGGCTGGTTTTTTATTAATGTCAAATTAACGCCTTCGTTTTAAATAATACCGTAAAATGGATTTTACCTATGCTGGGGCCCATGGGAATGCTGTACTTGCTCGAGATTTGTACCGTGAACGTTCCCTCGACGGCGTCTGCCCAACACGCAAACCGTTATGCGTATGGTTCAACACCTTAGAGATTTTCAATCCTTTGAAATGAACAAACGCGATATTCGCCGACAACGTGAGAATCTAATCCTAAATGCCGAAGAGGAGATTTTGCACGAAGTACACGACGCCTTGCTAATCAGGTAGGAATATCCCAGTGTTTAGTCTGGCGAACTCCAATAGAACAAGGATTACATCAATTTCATATTCAAAAAGTACAGGCTCTAAAACCAGGAGATCTACCCCATCGTGTTCATTTATGCGAATGGCTTCAACATAATCAAACTGAAAATTTAAATTTTGAGGCCAATATCTTAGCTACTGATGAGCCTGGTTTCTCGCGAAATGGGGTTCATAACGCTCATAACACGCACATTCGGAGTGATGAAAGTCCTAATGAAATTCATCATCATTCATTCATCATCAAATCATTTTCCATCAATGTCTAGATAGGAACCGTTGGAGATCATCTTATTGGTCCCTACGTTTTGCCCAGACGGTTAAATGTAATAGTTACCTCGATTTTTTTGATAACGTTTTACCAGAGTTGCTAGAGGAAGTTCCGCTACATACGTGGCAGAACAAACAGCTACTGGATGAATAACATGTTCCCAAATCGTTAGATAGGCCATAGTGGACCGATCTTGTGGCCCCCAGGATTGCCTAGCTTAAATCCTTGCGATTTTTTGTATGAGGTCATATGAAGCAACTTGTTTACAGTACTTCTGTCGACACAGTTGAAGAACTCCAGCGACGAGTTAATAATGCCGCATTGCAAAATCGTCAATATGCAGGAGTTTCGGAACGCGTTCGGAGGACTTAGATACGCCATGCGGAAGCTTGTATTGCCAACGATGGTCAGCATTATGAGCATCTCCTTTAGCGACTTGGCTTTAGTTGTAATTTATTTTATGATTTAGTTTTTCACAAAAATGTTTCGTTCCTTGTTCATCTTTTCGTCTGTTTAATTCAAATAAGTTTATTCATTAATTCATGAAGGGCAGAGCGTTTCTTATTGCAGGTACTTTTTAAACTTTAGCACCTTCTTGGTCTCAGTTTAAAATACTCTAATTCAACTGCTCACATCTCATAATTCAAAAGCTGCGTGCTCAATTTGAAAATTTGACTCTCAAACAAGGTAACTTCATTGTATTTCTCAAAAACTATCAACATTTGTATAAGGTAATTTTGCTTGTATTGTATTCTATTCTTCTTCTTCTTCTTCAACTTGATTTAGGCTTTAAGGCCTATTATTTCCAGCATTTTCCTGTGATGTGGATTGCCAACATTCTTTCCACCTTTTCAACGGTCTTCCTGGAAGTCTTTTGATATGAAAAATCACTTCTAAAAATATTTGCATAACCATGTCACTCTGTATATATTGCTGTGGTTATCCCTTAAATAATTATAATTATCGCCCCACGTTGGTAGCGACGAAAAGTTGCTATGTAATAAAAGTTATGGTATAAAACAAACAACTTACGCCAACTAGCTCAAACATAAAACTGTTACATCAGGGAATTAAAAAAGTGTCTATAGTGTCTACTCGTGGCTTCGTCTCATTCAAAAGGTGAAAATGTTAAAAGAAATCCTGCCAATTCTTTCAACCTTCCCTTTGCCTTAATGTCACCGTAACTAGTTTATCTTTTATCAGCACCAACCTTTACACTGTAGTTAGATAAGCCAAAATGCTCCTGGACAGCTGCTCAACTGGTACACGGACTGCATTCACCTCCATCTGGTTGGTACAGCTCTCCGTGGATTGCCGGCTCTTCCCGTCACATCATTCTTTACCATTTTTTATTTGCGACGATTAAAACCACACTTCGTTTGATGATACTGTATTCTCTATTAAATATTACATTTTTTATGACATTAAAAAAAAACAAAAGTAATTTCAAATTTAAACTTTGTAATCGTTGACTGGCGGGGAAGATGTTATATTGGGCCGAAAAACACGTCTTGTCTTGACGGCGATTCAAAGGCGAATGAATGAATTATTTAATCGAATTTAGAAGCTTACTTTTACTTGAGAACCAATAAAATTACAACGATTTGATAGATGGGAAAACTGTCAAGCTGTCAAATCCCATTTTTTAAAATATTATTAATTTATACAACAAATTATAATGAAATTTTTTCCCAATTATCATTTAAGGCCCCCATTATAATATTACAGCAACATATGTTTATGTATATAAATATAAAAAAGTCTAAGCAGTTGATATAAGGTGAACTTGCAGGATGTACACTTTTAACTATTTATTAAACGATTACGAAAAATTCCTGAAAACAATTTAACATTTATGTTGTCGCATGAACTATAGCAACATCTTACTGAAAGTAGTCGACTTGTAATCTTTGAGAAACAGCAACCACAACACCAGCTTGCATTGGATGTAAAGGTACGGAATATATAAGGATTGTTAATGATTTATGATTTCACCTAATCAGAAAGATGAAAACCAATTTCATATGAATAATATGGCAAATCCAATAAGTTGTTGTTATACACTAAGTGACTTGTAAATAACTGACAATAAAATATGCGCCTGTAATAACCAAGGTTATAATAAATACTAAATTCTTAAGAAAACCTACCCATTGTTAATAAACAGTTTAAAATATTTCTTCGTTGTGTGGCAAGTTCTATAGAGTAACCTTTCACCTGGTGCGAAATTTTTTATTGAAAACATGGGTTAGTCGCATATGCTGCTTTACGTGTTCAATAGTTTTCTCCATAATACACTGTTCATCAGCCATTTCTAATGCACGTAATATATTACCACTGCTTTTAAATAAATTTACAGAACTTCTGACAGCGCGGCTACTTTTAACAAAAACAATTTTAAGAAATTTCCCATAAAACTCTTCTACCCAAAGTCTTTATCTTCTTCTTTTGTGTATAAGCTAATGCCCAGTTAATAACCTACACTAGAGTGGCGTCTGCGAGCCATCCTTGCACCTATACCAGTCAGAAGACTAAGCTAACTCATCAAACAGGAGTTCCACTACATGGTCTACAGTCAATGTCTAAGATGTTCGTAGAACAACCGGGACCGACGATTTTACGTGCTCTTCGAAGCACACGCGGTTTAATATGCTACTATATTGATCCAACCATTCGCGTACTGACAACGTGGATTGTTCTGGAACCGATTAACGTAAAGTCGTACAGCCTAAATCCAATTAGCATTTCTTTAACACTTTTTCGCAAATTGCAATCAGAAAAACCGTGTGTTCTCCGCTGAAAATAATTTTAACTAACAACAGCTTAATTTAGAAACTGTAAACAAACAATTGTTAGTAATAATATTTATGATGCCCTGACTTAAAGGCTTTTTGTTTGCCACAACCAACCTATTTTGCTAATCGTAATGTTTATTCAAGCCTTTTCGGGACGGTGGGCAGTTGATATGTTTTTCTTTTCCCGTAGAACTTTGGCAACTAAAACTACCGCGTTGTTGTTTGTCGTTTTACCTGGCTTTGTACCAAAGGAACATCTCCGGAACAAGGCGGCAAATTCTATTCATCACAAACATTCTGTTAATGACATAATAATAAAGCAGGAAACGACTGTTTAAACTAGTGCTGGTAACATGCAGCGGTATAGTTTAATTTGTAGATTTGTATGCTAATTCCGGGACGTAGATATGAAGCGTTATAAAGCAAGGTGTTTATGACTGTTTTACGGTTGTACGGCTACCGCAAGCAAATCGAAACCGATCACGTCAAGAGTCGACCGGAATCGACTTGTTCTTCTGGCTATTATATTTACATATACAGTGCTGCTACCATATTTACACATAAATCCCTTTTATGGTAGAACCCCTCGAGCGTTATTTTGAACGTTGGCATAAACTGCTAGATATTAAGAGAAGGCCAAGTTTATAGATTTAGATATCTAAGAAAACGCGAGTTTACTTAAAAATGTAAGGTTACTTCGTGACTCTTTTACTACTCACTTTATTGCTGTACTTGCATGTTATACGAGTACGTACAAATATGAACACGAAATTATGCAGCAATGTTGAATAAGGATTTCGTTTCAGTAAACGTTTTATAACTTCAATAAGTGCACAAAGTAATATAATTCTTTGCCGAACATGGATTTTTATTATAGAGTAATATCGGTTTTAATAGTCAAACTAATAAAATCTGCATTATGCTCGGCAATATCCTAGTTTATATCAGATATTGATAAAAATTTTGAGTTCACTGTAGATTTCGCTGTACTATAAATTATTACCCAATACAATATCATTTATAATGCATGTATTTGAATTAGATTTTGTTTACAGCTAATATGCAGTTACAGTAAGTAACTTTAAATTTCCGAATCGTTCAGTTCAGATTGTTTAATTGAGATAAATCGATCAGCCGTACCACACAAAGGAAATGAGGAAATTGGATGTTCTCATGACGTTGATTGACATTTATGTAGATTTCACTTGCTAAATTGTACTACTTTTTCCACAACAAATTGAAATCGTTTGGGTTTACGCTAATGCTTCTCTAATCTTGTGCGCTTACAAAATGCGAAATATCTAGAGCCTGTAATACCTTTCAAATATATTTTGTTAGTTTTTGCAAAATTCGACACTTTTGAATCCCTATTAATTAAAAACCATACCTTTTATTTGCTTTGCACTACAATATCAGTGGGTGTAGTAGGACCAAACTTGTAGTAGCGAATGTGTAAATCCTTACTGAAATTATATAATTAATATAATAATTATTAATGTTTATTGTAATGTATATAAAATGTTATAATAAAAGTATTTAGATAAGATTAAATTAAAATTATCAGATGATCAACCATCTGTTCAATGAATATTGTTAAATATCTTAACGTTGTAATGAGTGCTGTTGTCCACTAACGATGTAGGCAATCATGTTAGATTTGTTTTGCAATGTGAATCATTTCTTTTCGAAAGTATGTTAATTTGTTATTGTTCTGGGTAAATTCAGTGGTAATTTTGACCAGTCCCTGTTACATCATGGCTCTCTGGAGACCTTTCGAAAGCAACGATAATAATCAAATTATGGAAATTGCAAGCAGTGATACCGACGAAGACATAGATGATGTAAATAGTAGTAATGAAAGTTAAAATATTAATGTAAGTGCAACACGCCAACATCTTCCCGTTGAAGCGCAGCAAATATAAATTTTAACGGCAGAGAAAGAAATAGTTCTCCTAGGTTAAGCGACAATGTTTTGGGTCTTATCAGCACAAGCGTGCTACAAAATATGAAATCAAATCTTTAGTAATTAATTTAGGAGCTGATTCATCTTGTGACCCCTCAGAATTTAGTGACATCGAGTCTGAGTAAATTAAACAAATACAATAAAAAGTATATTTGCGTTTAAGAATATTAGAAACGCGGGCAAAATGTGTATATTATGTAATTTAAAAATATTATTTTAAGCATTTCTGGTTGTACAACATATTTATTTATCTGTTCACAAACTTTTCTGAATACGTTCTTGATCGCCTACCTGCAACGACCCTAACACTTACAGCTTATCTTTAACTCAACAGCTTAACATTCGCTACTAAACATTTAGTACAACTTTAATGTTATATGTTTACGTTATCAAATCAATAATACTACATTTACATATAAATATTTACCAGAGAAACATTTTATATAACTGGAAGAGACCTAATTCGGAAAACATTTTAATAGAAAAAAAACATTTACAAGAGTGCTGCAAACATATTTCTATGGGCAACGGAGTTTTAATAGAAGGCCTTAAATTTACTGATTTATAAAATTTGTGTTAATTGAACTTTCTTATTTAATCTTATTGTAACTTAATTAATAAAATGTTTAAACAATGGGAGAACTTACATACAAAAGTTTGTCTGCCTAGGCATTAGGGTGTCAATGAAAAAAACACATTCATTCGGCTTGAATGGAGCTCCTTTTCGACCCCTCTCCCCTTTCCAAATCTATTACCTTGTGATTCAGGTAGAGTCCAGAATGGGCTTGTAGAGATGGCAAAATTCATAGTACAACTTACCTACAGGTACAGATTATACGAGTCCAATTGCAAACACAGAAGGTTTCTTACTTCATAAGAGAATGGACCATATGAAGTCCACTAGTTACACTACGAGGTGAAAATTTAAACAGGAATTCCTTCCTGGCAGTCATATCTGATAAATGGATGGTATGGAAATATACGCCATATTTCAGTGTGCGCGGGAAAACAACAGGAGGTTCCACGTAGGTAGGCGCTGTCTGAGAGCTAAACGGCCTTGAAACCACTATGCAGCTTATAGGCTCCATTCAAATTGGTCTGAAATTGGTAGGATAAACTCAGTGGACTGGGAAGCCGTAATACGACGAGATTGCTCTGGATTCCAGGTCACTGTAGGAATGAAGAAATTAAAACAAAGTCCACTACACCAACAGACCATGACTAAACCATAGCAAAACATTTATAAATAGACTTTGCACAAAACAGCTGAAGAACTGCGTAAGGTATACAGGACACAGTTTAGGATCCTCAAGGGCTTTCAGAACAGAACGCCCAACTGTTAAGGAACCCCATCTTCGGTAGTATCAAGAAATGTGATGGAGCCCTAATATGTGGACTTTTTTAAAAATATATTTTTTAAGTGCATCGACAGCATTGGTCATTAGCACTGGATACGTTATATATATATATATACATATATATATATATATATATATATATATATATATATATATTTATAATTAACATTTAATGAGATTAGGGAGGTGGGTCTTAGTTTCTTTTACAAGTATTAATGTGACATCTAACTTATAAATCTGCAGTCATTCTGATTAGTCAAACCTAAGATACGCCAGAGGAAAAGCATCGCAGTGGTTTTTTTTAGTAAATCGTAGTAAGTGTGTAGTACAATAGTTTGGTATTTCAATTATTTCCACCGAGGTTATTCATAATAATAGTTATAACCGCAAAATCCTCATTTAGCTGAAACTTTAACTACTGCTAACCTCTACTTGATGATAATTATCATGCAAAATAGTATACATTTTTATTTGCTCTGCTTACTGGCATTCAAAGTTGAATTTTATAAATGTAAATATTTTAAATGGAACGTGATCAAATAAAAATAGACCATATAAACGGTTATGAAAACATAAAATAGCTTGGTACAGACACGTTGTTAACGTATTTAGCATGGGACTGGTTAAAAAAACTCTTTCACCATAAAATAAAACCAGTTAGCTTTTAGGTAATCGGAAACGGTATGATTTTGGATTTATCTTTCCATAATCAATATCTAATGCGAAATTAATCATACAAATGAAAACATGAATTTGGAAAACTGTACAGCAGATTACTACAAGATCACATAGTCACATACATAAGGCGTTTTATCATAAATTGTAAGGCCTTACGCAAAAAAACAAGTGTTAAAATAGATTACATAAATGATCTCAATGATTTTGCTATATCAAAATATACCATTAGATAGCAATTATGATTTAAGAAAAATGTTGTATATGACTTTATAAGTAGATCCAGTTAACGGGCACTAAATGGGACCAAATGTGCTTAAAATTAACTACTGATAGTATAGGTACTTTGTTGTCTGCTTAGCTGTATTAATAGGTGGCCTTTCTACATCCTATTTGTTATAATTATTGGCAAAACATAGAAGATTCTTATAAGGTGAAAAATCTACCATCCTTTAAGTACGTAATATATACAACCTCAATGTCAACATTTATATAAAATTTTACAACCTGAATAATGCTAAGACTTTCTCTTCAGCTTTAGTTGTTTAGCATAACTAGAAAAGGTAGATTTATTAAAATTTAGCTAAACTGCTTGTTCTCCAATAGAAGGATCTTAGAACTTACCTTCAGTTTGGGTAAGATAAAAAAGGAATCTTATTAGATTCAGTCTATTGACTGCCTTCGAAAACTACTGCATTATGTGCGATCCGAATTTCTAAGCCGGATTAGTAATTTATACTTACTAACTAGCAGTTAGAGTAAAATTACACTGTTAAAGGCTTCATAAACTTAGCGCTAGGAGATTGCGTAAACGTTATTTTATTTTTAAAAGTTCTTGCTTTAAAAGCAACTTGTCTAAACAATTCTGTCTCAATTGGAAAATGACGTCATAATTATTACAACTGTCTATTAGATAACTCTTTTGAATGCTAGATGCTCACTAAATTTGTTTTGCATAACCGTCTGGCTGGCAAATTTACTGAAATAAACAACCATTTAATATACACTAGCAGTTAAGTAGGTAAGTCAAGAGTTATGTACGAAACAGGACGTCTTCGAATCCATTAAATGTTAATTACAATCAAACTTCCCTTAATTATCTATAAAATATTCACACTATTGGTTGCAGATAAGGCTTGGAGTTTCAGATGATCCTTCTGGGGGGTTTAAGCGTTGATAATATAGTAGTCCGCTATTAATTTTCGAATTACAGAAGCAAATTCAACTACAGCTAAATTTGCCAGAAACTTACAGCTTAAAACGCGGATGCATGCATGCTAAATCTAGCAATATTAAAACGTTTCCAGCTAATGTACTGTACGATGTTGGTTTGACTTTGAGACAATTATTTTATTGAGGTACCTATTGCTAGATAATTCTGATATGCTCAAACTGCATACGGAAATAAAACCAAACATCCACTAAATTGTTTTGAAGAATAAAGTACAACCTAGAACGGTAGCTCAAAATCTCTTGGTAATATTTGAAATCTATTTTGAAATAACAAATTGAGGTAACAGATAAATAACACGTCTAACAACATTGTAATGTGGAGGAATAATATGTTTAATGTACAATAATTTTATATATTTATTTATTTTGTTTTATTACTTACCTATGATACTGCTGTCCAAGAATACTGCACATTATTCAAAGGCCTTTTGGTTATTTGATAAGTGGGTTGTTGTTATAGAGACAAATTTGAATAACTCTATGTTTATGTTCATCAAACATGCCACTAAACTTCCCAGAAACGAACAGCTTATACATTATGAATACCTTTTTCAAAAAATGAAAAGAACGAAAATGGACATGTAGGAGCCCTAACCACGAAGTAAAAAATGATATTACATTATTTCTAATACCAAAGATGTAGTACAAGATGTGTCGGTACTCAATAGAATCTCAACAGGCAGTGACCACAGAATGGTTAGAACAAAATTGTACATCAATCTCAAATCTGAAAGAGCGAAGACATTCAGAGCTAAAACCAAACCGATCGATCCATCAACACTAATTGAAAACCAAAACGAATACCAAAATGAGATTAGAAATGAACTACAAAGACGTAGCCCTAGTCATACCCACGATTTAAATAGATATAACGAAAATATAAGAAAATAATGAATAACGCAGCTACTAAAGTAGCAACCAAAACCAAAGGATCATCAAGCAAAATCAGTGATGAAACCAAGAAACTAATGGAAAAACGAAGGAAATTGAAAGCTGCTGGAATTAATATCAAAATCGAATGGGCTGAGTTGAACAAATTAATAAGGAAGAAAATTAGAACAGATATGAAAAAGTACAAAACCCGAAAAACAAAAGACCCAAAGCAATAAAGGAACAACTAAACTTTGGAAAGAAGAAAATTGTTAAAACTAAGAACAGACGCGGGGAAGTACTAACCGATACGAAAGAAATAATGGAAGAAATAGAAAACTACTATACCGAATTGTACAGATCCAAAGTGCAGCCTAATGCAATGCAAATCGAAGAGCGCAGACGTAAAATACAAGATGTAGGTTCAGAGGAGATTCCCGATATCATTGTATAAGAACTTAACGCGCTGAACAAAGCGAAAAGAAACAAGGCGTTGGGACCCGACAATATAATAGCTGAAATGATATAGGAAGGAGGAGACGAAATAAAACGTGAATTAGTAACACTATACAACAAATGCTTAGAAACGGGCGAAATTCCAAAATCGTGGAATATAGCGGAAGTCATCCTTATACACAAAAAGGGCGGCATAGCCAAGTTAGATAACTACAGACCCATAAGCCTGTTACCACATATGTATAAAATCTTTAACCGAATTATAACTAATAGACTAAAGAACAAGATAGATTTCCATCAACCGTGCGAACAAGCAAGATTTAGATCTAAATTCAATAAGTGTGACCACCTACAGACCATGCAAACACTAATAGAGAAAACCAACGAATACAACTTAAAATTGAACATCGCCTTCATAGATTACGAAAAGGCGTTCGATTCAGTGGAAATATGGGCCGTTCTGAATTCCCTTAGAAAGTGCCAAATCGATAGCAGGTATATTAACCTTATTAAAAACATCTACACAAATGCGAAAATGTACATAAAATTATTTGCTGATACTAACTTAATCCCCATAAACAGAGGGGTACGACAGGGGGACACTATATCGCCCAAACTATTCATTACTGTGATGGAGTACATTTATCAAATGATGGACTGGTCAGATAAAGGAATAGCAATCGATCGAATACATTTAAATCATTTGCGATTTGCGGATGGTGTAGTACTCCTGGGTAGTGACCCAGTCGAACTACAAGACATGATCACGGAGTTAAATGATCACTCAAAAGAAATGGGTCTAAAAATGAAAATAACGAAATCCAAAGTTATGACAAACACTCAAGAAAACGTTACCATTACCCTGGACGGAAAGACGCTCGAAGTTGTAGAAAACTATTTATATCTTGGTCAAAAACTCTCAACAAGAAAAGAGAACATGAGCGACGAAGTAACACGAAGATAAGATCGAGCTGGGATGCATTTGGCAAATTAAAATATATACTAAAATCGGATATTCCCAACACCTTGGAACGAAGAATTTACGACCAATGCGTTCTTCCTGTAATAATTTATGGGGCTAAGACTTGGAGTGTAACTAAAAGGAATGCCCAAAAGATAGCAAGAATACAAAGAGCACACGAAAGGCAAATGAAAAAACTAATACCTGGATAAGACAACAAACAAAAATAGCAGATGTCTTACAACGTGTTGCGCAACTTAAGTGGCAATGGGCTGGACACCTTGCTCGTACGGAAGATAACAGATGGTCAAGCCGAATACTTACCTGGAGGCCACGCGCAACAAAAAGAGAGTACGAAGACCAAACACACGGTGGCGGGACGACATAAGAAAAATAGCAGGAGTACGTTGGATGAGGATAGCTGAAGATAGAGACAGATAGAAAGAAATGGGGAAGGCCTACATCCAGAAGTGGATAGAAATAGGCAATTTGTGATTTGTGATTTGTGTTATCTTCATCTCCGAATGCTTAATTATGGTATAGTATAGAGTATGCTTGGTATTTTACTTTACACCGCACATTTTATTTTGTCACTCAATTTACTACTACTACTACTATACATAATATGTAATCCCGGAAAAATAAGAATATATAAATAAGCACCTCGATAACACAACTACACAGTCTACTATTGGTATATAAAGCACACATAACAGAATAAAGTTCGGAATCGGTATGTCCACTTAGGAAGAATGGTAGAAACATGGCTAAAACAGATATAGAAGTAAAAGCGTGTCCAAAGAAGAGCTCTGAAGATCCTGAAGAAATAAAGCTTGTAAAACCAAAAACTAGAGATGCAAAGAAAATTGTAAACAAGTTCCCAAAACATAATCCATTATAAAAAATTAAATTGTATGTGGGCTCTAAACAACCATTTAAAAAAAATTCTTTTAAAAGCTTTTTTCCTTACGTTTAACATAAAATATTTACTTTGTATATACCTTAGTAAATTGAAAGTTATTAAATCTTACTTCTACTTTCATATCCTGATATAAAACTAAAATTGCCAGTCAATAAGACGTATAATATTTATTTTGCTATACAATTTTACACAATATATCTTACATACTTCTATTCAAATATTAAAAATACAATAACTTTGGTTACTTGTAACGCTAAATTAGTATACCCAAACATTTAAGCTAGAAGCTATTAAAAGCTATCAGAAGCAACATATCCAGATCACATAAAGTATATTTCTATGGAAACGAATGTTAAAACAATATCTGTAAGTAGGAAAATCAAGCTGTATGAAGAAACAATACATGCAATGTGTTACGGGCCAATCGAGCCTTTTCGACGACCCGTAACCAGATGGATGGAAAAAGGCCTACAGCTTAGCTCAGAGGAGTAGGGGGAGTTCGTGAAAATCGCTTATTGGAGAAAATCTTTAGTTGTGTACAGGGTAAGTCAAAATAAGTAGGCGCCACCTTCGAAATCCAGCTGATTGTAGGTCCTCGTGGAAGGCCGAGAAGCCAACAGCTTACGGGAATGCACCTTACCTTTATTGTGCCTCCTCCTATATATTTGGAGCTTGCAAAATTTTAACACAAACAAATACAGAGTATACAAAAATAAAAGGGGCAGAAAATTTTAAAACACATGTAATGAAATTATTGAAATGGCGATACAAAAAGAAAAGACAGGAAACGGCATTTTTATGGGTTTACAAATAATATTTGAACGTCCAAAAAAACAAAACTCGCCGCCGTTGACGCACGATATTTAGGATATTTCAACTAATCTGTGTGGCCAATGGCGTAGAGTTTTCAGGAAAAATACAGTATTAATATCTTTTTAGCGTTAACAATAAACAAATGGCGACTGAAGATCAAGTTCAATAACGTGGAATTTTGCAAGTTTGTGCGAGAAAAAAAAGGTTTCTTTTACACTGCACAAAAACTGGTTCTTACCTTGAATTTCGGTGGTGGCAGGCACAATTCCGGGAGGGTTGATTTCCAACTGCAGGTACAGTCGAGAAAGGGGTATTAGAAGGCCTCAGGAAACCAGGGGGTGATGAAAAGTGGGTAAATGCGCTCCTGGGGGAGTAGATTATTCCCAACAATCACCTTTTCACGGGTTTAAACGCTTTTTATCCGAATGAATCGAAGAAAAAAACAATCACAATTGATTGTTCTGTAATCAGGCTACACTGTTAAAACTGATATAAATCCGGCTTGACTTTGTCGAAATGATACTAATTCCCTAAAGCAATATTCGGTACGATACTTAGTTTAATAGGTACCGCGAAACAAAACCCGCTCTACATGAACGTTCGTCTCAGACCTAAGCTTGTTGCCCACTGGATTTCTTCCCTTAAAATGTAATTTGGGAAAAACCGGAGCCAGGAACGGTCGAAGACTGAGTGACGTAAGAACGCAACGGGAAACTGCACCCTCCCCCACAAAAAAAATTGCACCATATTTTGGAAATGATTCTAGAACGAAAATTAACACGTGAATTCTCAGGAGTGCTTAAGCTTACGCGCGAGAAAAACAACCTTCGGTAATTTTGAGCCTACAAAAGGGAACTGTCAACATAACTCAAACCCAGAATAACAAAATAAAATAGCGAAACGGTAAGCCAAAATAAGACTGCAATTAAAACAGCGTTACCAATTCCTACGAAGCGGCAAGCAAATTAAGAAATTAATTCATATAAAGCGGTAAATTTGAAACGAACATAACAAATGTCGCCCAAAGCCTTGCAGTTAGGGTATTCAAATAATATTACTTGTATTATAACTACATGTTCGTTAAATGAAGCTTACTGATTACAGTAAAATGTAGGTCCTAAGCCTTACTACTATTATGTATTATTAGTAATAGAAATTCCATTAAATCCTTCCACCCCACGACTACTCTTTTAAATATTTTGCTGTTCAATATTTTTTTACCTTGTGCATATAAATTTACACATACTCGGGGTTACTTAGGTATTATTAAACTTTTAGAAAGTGTTGCTGCACATTACAACTCTGATTGGAAAATTGATATTGATTAAGTGCCTGTTCAGTTTTCAACATGAATTAAAGTAGAGTTTTCCTTATTCTTCTTTATTTGCTGTAGAGCTCATATTTCCAAGGGTGTATCGTATTACTTATATGTAGGAATTTGACTGAATGTATTGTGTGGCCAAAATATAATTATATTATGTACAGTGATTAAAATAACATTTAGATTTTGTACGTTTCTAGAAAATATGAAAATATACACACTTTTGGTAAATTACCGTAAGCCACAGCACATTATACAATTGTTATGATGTGGGTTATGCGTATCTTTTCAATATATTTGCGAAACGGATGTATACAGTGTAAATTTATGACGTTAGAGAAATTAAAGTTTGTCTTCCCCAGAGAGCAGTTTAAGGCAATATTTTAATGCAGCATTGTACGTGACTACAACGAGGACCCTCCTGATTTTTTATGCTTTGAGTATTCTCCGTGAGGTTGAATTGCTGTTTTGATAATAGTTTTGATTTCTTTATTAGCTTAATTTTGAAACTATATTAAATGAGATCACTGTGACATTAAATTTCAATCTTAATATGAAAAGTTTTCTTCTAAATTTTCATTAGCTTCGAGTTGGTGTGACAAATATTTACTATACTCTTTCAGTTATAATTTATACAAAAGAAGAATGATGTTGATTATAAAAAATTTTCAGAAATATGGAAAGATTCTGATAATATTTTTATATTTAACCGCGAAATATTACAATTGCTGCTAATTTCCATTTGTAATTGTTATTCGTTGAGGGTTTCCTTATTCTGTAGTTTCAGTCGTTTGTACGGCAATACCCCAGAGCTATTTCAAAATTCCTTTGAAGTGTTGCAGCAGTGGTGTAAAGTGTGGGTACAGAAACTGCATCGCTGCGAATGGCAACTCGAATTGTGTAACTTTTCTTAGAAAGCTCAATTCAAATCGGTGTTATAAACTCGATATAAATTCCATCAATAAGTTAGAAGCTCTCAGAACTTATCTAGTCCCGTTACGTGAAGTAAATTATAGATTTGGTTTTTCAATTTACGTCCCATCTTCAAATATTTTGCACATCAATTTGGTACGAATCGAGTGAGGAAGTCCGACACGCTCCTGTCGAGAATTTTTGGGATTTTCAAGCGCGGTCTGTCGTCTTTATTTGGGGTCCTATATATTGCTTCATATTCCCCTTATAAATGGTAGAGGCGCTCATGCGAAACGTGAAAAAGGGAAACTGTTGTCAGTAACTAAAAAGTTGTAGAGTGTACATCGTGCCGATAGTCAGCACAGAAAACACCGGATCTAAATAGTTTGAAACTTTTCGCATAACGACGTTCGTTCCAAGCTATTCGTTCGGCTCTCCATCTCCATTCTTCTTGATTTGTTTGTGTGTTTTTCCTTCTCTGTTCCAGAAGGCAACATACGCTTCTGGGTGCAAAAACAACTTGTAAACGGACCATTTACTTCGCTTTCCTTACCGCACCTTCCTTCTCGTGGAAAGAGATGCGAGAAAACCAGATCCCCATGTTAAAGAGGAAATTGGGGTTTATTGTAGGCTAAAGCAAATTCTTGAATAATTAATTTATGGTTTTTGTGTAACCCTTTGTGTAACTGTTTAATTTGAGACAATTCGGAATTATTTATTTTAAACTTTGCGCAGACCCATCTCTACAGGGCCAGAGGTGCGTACTTCTTTGTTGTTGATGTTCTGGCTCATGTTCCCTCAAATAACATCAATCTTTGCAGTCGTGAAGTGTTTATATGGCTGTCTGCACGAGAAAACACATTATTGCGAAATTAGTAACCCGGCGCCTTCTCTCTTGGATTTTAGCATTCTAAAGGGCGTATCTATTATCACGTGAATACTCTTCAGCAAAATACAATCCCAACCATTATGGCTGCACTAAATGATTCGATTTTAATGAAGTCAATATTGCCAGAATTTATTTTGATAATTAGATAGTTTTAGTAATGATTTAATTATAAACAAGCAACCTCGTTAAATTAAGTTAGAGTACAGTATTGCGTCATCACAGAATTTAGAGAATCATAAATGATCGTAAACCATTGATTTTATTCTCAGAAAAGGGATGATATTAGTTTTTTCCTAAAAGCTGCTATAATCGAACAATAAATTGTTCAATAAACATAAAGTTGAACTGATGTCCAATAAGAGAGAAGAGAAAGAATATACCCAGCAATTTTAGTTTTCATGAGGAAAGTTCTGCGTGTTTGTTAGCACTCTGCTGTTCTGGCGTTAATACACTCGACGAAGAGAAATGAAAAAACTTTCGCTCTTTGGCTTTTGAGAAACATCTCTAGGCGTTTCGTTATTTATTTGATATTCATTCAAATCAAACTGTTAGGGAAATTGGTAGAATTCCGCTTGTCAAAATCTTATCTATTAGCTTCCCCTAGCGCAGTCGGGCATTTCTGCCGCTTGTTTGTCTTTGTGTGCCAGAATACTCCCATCAACATAACCTTTTTCTGGCGTTTTAAACTTTTTGAATGTTTTGGGTTATCGCTTCTACCACAAATAATGGATCGAATTTTAATATTCACAAAAACGCATTGCTTGTAAAAAACTGTATCGATTTCAAAAACATCGCAAGATAGTCCCATTAAATCGCTAGCCCCTTGACGTCAGACAACAATGCATCATATAAAATGTTGCAGTTTGATCGATGACTTTAATATCACGTTTAATATAGACGAAAGCGCTATAAATGTATCTATATCTGCCGTACCGCTGTTTCTAAACTAGCTTTTGAGCTGCATTAAACTTTAATTACAGGCGCTGCAGTCAAACAATGCTAAATTCGTTTCATAAGTTGGCGCAATTGTTCCCTGAAACTAATACGAATAGTATTTTATTATCCTGTTGAATTTACGCAACTTTGTTCTAATTTCAGGTTGAGGTTTTGTGCCATTCGACACATAACATTTGTTTCGGTTTCATAACCAAAACGCAATGTCACAACGAGGAAAAATAATAAATAAAATGGTCAGAGGTAGAAACACTGCGTATGACTTTTCGTGTCGTACTTTTTCTTTGCTAAAGCTGCTCGGATATCTCGTGAAGCTCAGGAATAAAAACAAAAGTTGTTTCTTGCGGCTTCAAATCCTGATTTAATAAAGATGGAATAAGGCTTTCAAGTCGGCGGTGAATTAATACAGAGAGAGGTAAAGTTTGTATTTGTAATGCAACCATCTTGAAAATTGAGAATTACGTAAGAAACTAGAAAAGTTTCTTCTCTCCGGTTGATAACTAGGATGAATGCAGCAGTTTTCTTGAACTACTGCACCCAGTTGTGTCATATATTTTACAACCTGCTCTCAGATGTTTTCTGATACGGTATCTTCAGCTTTGTTTGGCATTGTACTGCTTGCTGGTTTCTTTGTTTAATACTTGTAAAACACCTGTGAATTCCTTTTGATTTGTTTTTTTCATAACCGTCTACATACATTCCCGCGAAACAAAGTGTGCAATCGCCAGAAGTATAAGCGTTTTTGCTGAAATCTGCAAGAAAATAATTTAATTGTAAAAAATAATTAATGTTATTTCTTATTTTTAAGCGTAGTAATTTAAGATGGCACAATAATCGTTTATCAAAATACTGCATCAATCCTATGTTCTTAGCTTCTTCAGAAGAACCCCTGGTTATGCAAAATTTTACTAGTAGATGACTTATTGAACATCATCATCATCGACATGGAGCTGACTCGAGGGTCTTTGAAAAATAGTCGGTCAAATATACTAGCAGAAAGTAGTTAAATACTACTAATTAGGAAAGACACATTTCTTGTAATAGTTTCACACAACATTTATTATTCCAACCGGTTACGAGAAAAATCAGATATTATTAAATAAATTCCTTAAAACAATTATATCAAGTAAAAACACTACAACTCGTACCACAATAAACATTTTAATTATTTAACTGATTTTTTTAAGATGCTTGACTTTATTTATCGTTGTATGTAATTATTTTCAATATCATTTTATAATTTCTATGGAATATCCAATATGTAACTCTATATGTAATTGTAGATCGATTAATTCCTGTAATACACACTACGGTTTTGCTATATTACACTTTATCACAGTTTAAAGACGTTTTATCGGTCATTAATTTTAAAGTCTGCAGCTGTAAATAACACGAAGTAATATAGCTGCCTGTCTGCAGCAGTTAGTTTTGGTACTACTACTCATGTTAAACCTGCAAGTTGTTAAAAATTACAATTATGTTGTTTTAGAATATAAAAATAATTACCTCTTAATAAAATAAAGGTTTTTACTATCCTGTTTCATCAAAACGAGTATACATTGTACCGAGTACAACAGGACCTTAAATAATTTAGTATTATTTAATCTTAGTATTTGGTTTTATTTGATACATTTTTGAATTAACTATCTTTCGTACAAAACTGTCATCTCTCCGTTCACTATTATTGCTCGTGTCAAAAGTATTTCTAATTACATTATTCCCATATTCTCGCTTGCCCTGTATATGTTAAGATCAATAATAAATGTCACTTCATTATGAATGATAAATTAAAGTATGGAATTTTAAAATACCCTTTAATTAGTAGGAAGTAGTGTTTCTAGTTTTAAGATTTTATTGACTTTGTGTAAATCTTTTAACATTATTTAATTGTTTAATTACATATATAATTGTCTATTGAAAGAATGAAACTAATTTTATATACAAATGAGTTCACAATATTGATCCATCTCTCTCTAAGTCTTTAGCCTCTTGACTGGTTTGACGCATGTTCCAATCTCGTCTTCCCTCAGATTTTCTCTTCATTTCTTCACAGTTACGCGTGCCCACGTCATCCATAATTTGTATAATATATCGATTGCGTAGACATCCCCTAGTTCTCTTTCTGTCTACCTTCCCTTCTATGATTGTTATCAGAATTCCTTCCCGGCGAAGAATATGTCCAATTAGTTGGTCTCGTCTTTTCTGTATCTGTTTCCACATTTTTTTCTTTTCTTCAGCCCTTTCCAGTACTTCGTCATTAGTAACTCTATCCGTCCAACTAATTTTCAACATCCTTGTGTAGCACCATTGTTCATATGCTTCAATCTTCCTTTTTTCTTGTATGTTAATGGTCCACAATTCGCATTCCAACAAAGCGACACTCCAAACAAAAGTGTGTATAAATGCCTTTTTTACGTGTAACGAGATATTTTTGCAAGTTAGAAGCCTTCTTTTATTTATGAATGCTCTTTTAGCTTGTAGAATTCGGTGATTTATCTCTCTTTCGCTTCTCCCATCTTTTGTAATGATGCTGCCCAAATATACATATTCGTTCAACTCACCTAATTTTTCCCCATCAATTCTTATTTCAGTCTTGGTTTTGTGTGTTGATCTTGTACATATATCATAATCTTAGTCTTTTTCCTATTAAATTTTAGTTTATATTCCGTTTTCATTATCTTTGCCATGATATTAATTGTTTGTTCTATTTCCTCTTTGCTGTTGGAGAGTAGGGCTATATCGTCGGCGAAACGTAGCATTAAAATTTTTTCCCCATGTATATTAACTCCTGAGTTACATGAATCATTGACTTCATTAATTGCCTTCTGGATGCACAGATTGAAAAGGAGGGAGGACAATGCGCATCCTTGTCTTACGCCCTTTTTTGATCCATATAAATTTGTATTACCTTAAGTAGTAAGAAACACTTAGCAGTTTAAATAATAATTCACGGTGTCGTAGAGAAAAAAAAAGTACAGAATTCTTATTTTGCGAGTTTCGCTGACACAAGTATGGAGAACCCAATACCAAATGAGAAAACATTGGCAAACGGTTATAGTTACAAAAAAAAACTTGTAGAATACTAATGGTATTTGACTTTGTACAATCAGAAAACTGTCGATTGCATTTAGTAGGTATGGCTATATTCAGTGATGGGATTATAGCCTATATTTGAGTGCAAACTGCTAAAAAAATTACGAAATCTAGAAAATAATTGAATACCTCCAAAATTAGAATAATTTTATGCAGAAACATAGAGCTTCAGAGCTCCATTATATAATATAAGGTATACGAGAGAGATTACGAATATTAAACAGTTAAATAAATTAATTATTCCAAAAAGAAAACATTTATCGCAAGTGTAAAATTAATACCAGCAATTATATTTCTTTCCATATGTTGATAATATAAGCGCAAAAATTACAAACAAAACAAATACATTTAAAAATATTTTTAAATCAACGGAAAATACTTGCAACATATAATTCCAATACTAAAGATAAAACCCCTGATTTTTTAGTATTTACAAAATAATTGTGCAGGATGTAATTCGGTTTACCCGAAACACATAATTCCATTCGTTGGTATCCGACAGCAAGACAAGAACGTGTAGAGTGATATAAATCTTCACATCTACAGAAATCAAAGTGTGCTAAATGTTTACGAAAATAACATTAAACAACACAATAACATTTTTGTGGTAATAAACGTAAATTAATTGTATTAGAAGCTCTTGAAATTTATAAACGTTCAGTGAAAACAATTTTAGCGAATGAGTAAACTGAACTTTTTTTCCATAACTACGTCTGTTTACTTGGTCTGCTTTTAACATCAGCGTGTTATTACTGCGAAATACTTATTAAGCAAATAACTATAAAAACCTTTGTTTTACTTTTTAATTAATATATGCTACAGTTTTGTTATAATTGTAAATAAATTTAGATCATTATAAGTTATAACTAAATACTACCGGTAAATAATTAAACCCGCTGTAGTATTTTCAACAAAAAGTTGTCGTAAAATGATTGTTTTAGTATGCTCTATATTCAATTTGTGTTTATTACATGCCTTCTTCGCAAACTCTGAAGCAATATCTATAGCATATTCGGTTTGAGTTTAATACAGTTAGGTAAGTTGACATACTGGTAGAAATAGTCCGTTGGTGCGTGGGCGAAAGCGCGCTTAAAGGAAGGGGAGGGTTAGATAGAGGGTTAGAAAAGTAAAACTGGATTTCAGGAGTTATGAAATCTCTATAAAGTCACTCAAGTCTATGATGTAATAAAATTACAGAAGGAATTTTCGCGGCTAAACCCTAAGTAGCGTTACGTTTATTTTGGAAAATTGAAAATTATGGTAGAAATAAAATTAGAAGAATAAACAGAAACGTTTTTATAGAAACTATTATACTATCCAGGGTTAAATATTCAACCACTTTGTAAAAGATATTTATTTATTTGTTTACTGCAAGACGGAGGCTCCTGACAATCATGATAACAAAATAATTGTACATTTAGAAACATTTACAATTTGAACAACCACTGATCAATACGTGTACTAAGTTTTAGAAAACAAAAATTCCGTTAAAGACTTTCGACACTACAATGTATTTTACAACACTGATAGGTAGATACGAAACCGACAAAACATAAAAGAATTGAACACGAAGGACTTACAAAAAGATATTTAGGAAGTTACATTTCAATACTTCCATGGGTATTAAATTGCGTGGGCCGTAATTCACCTTTTCACTGTTGGTATGGCAATTTATGCTAAAAATATAACAGCACTTTGATTTTATGCAGTAATCAATGTACATTTTTTTGTGAAACGGATAAGAGTAATAAGTGTTATATTGTATATATATTTATATATATTATATATTCTGATGATTTTTGATTCTTAAGTTCGGTTGAATTCATTTTATAAAGATACTAATACAGTTAGTTGATATCTTGGAATTCGGTACCATTGTGGTCATTAACAAAGGGCAGACTAAGACGCAGATCACTTCTTGCTTGGTCTGAACCACTGTCAAGTTCGTATTTTGCATATACCTGTCACAATCTGAGAGGATTATTAGAAATTCTAATTTAAATGTATTCTATATTGAATAAATAGTATAGAAAGAGAGTAGAACATGCCTAAAGCTTGGATATAAGCTTAGCTCTGGATTTCTTTAATTTACATGGGAGTATGCAGCAGCAGCATTAATAGGAACATTTTGTGAAAATGTGTATTTGACAGCCCTGAAGTGCAGAAAGTGTGTCATAGGCAGCTTCCGGACATGTACAGTGCATTTCTGAAATCAGAATTTGGATAAACAGTGACGTCGTTAAGATATGAACATTTTTATAAAATAATTTTGTCTGTCAAAATATTAATTTTAAAATTGTATTTTGATCCAAGCGCCCATACTGTAATTTTATGTATTTTTAGCGTCCTTGCCATGTAAATTTTGTTAGTTGTTAAGATAGTTGTTGACAAAACAATGTTAAAAGGGGCGTCCTCTGAATTTTGCTGTGGATGAGGGCATTTTGTTGTGCTCCTGTAAAAATTATTTAGAGACTTTGTTGATATATAATAAATAGTTTATTGTCCAGTGTAAACACTAGTTTCATTAAAGAAAAGAGTAAACGAATATTATTTACGAAATTAATATTGAATTAAGTGGATGCTCTATGGAATTCGTCGATTTGGGTCCAGTTTCACGCAACAAGATTTGGATCATAGCGCAGTTTGAATAACATTTGAGGTCAAGGACGTTTCTAAGAAGATAATTACAATTTAGACGTAGAGATTACATCAGAAAGGTAAACTAATTACATGTGCCTTAGCAAGAAGCACGAGTGTTCCCAAGAACTTCAAAATATAACAGAAAATTAAAATTTAACTTGTTTAAATTTTATAACAAGCAATTTAGGCATTTACTAGGTTGGAATATTGCAAATGGCTATGACGTGTAAAGGTCCAACTGAAGTTAGGTGCGTAATGGTGAATAGTATGAAAGGCCAATTTTCTAATATAATCGTATAGCGTAACTGAACCGACTTCTGAGATAGAGTTACTTATGTTCTACAGTTGGACCGTGGTATTTCAATTTAAATATTTTGGCAACAAGTTGTCACCTGGCGCCCAACTTACCTTACATAAATAAAAATAGAAAGTAAATGAAAATATGATTGCGGAATGCAAGCTAACCAATCTATTTAGGTTTAATTTGATTTAAATGTTTGATATTAATAATTTATAACAATATATATATATATATATACAGGGTGATTCAGGAGGAATCTGCCAAACTTTAACAGTATGTTCCTCCAACGATTTTAAACAAAAAAAGGTATATGAACATAGGGCCGATTCGAAAAAATAAAGAAGTTCTAGCCTACTAATGAAAAACTCATAGATGTAGAAAATAACCGTTTGTACTTAAAACATAATAACAATTCTAGTGCGATAACTTTATTAAAACTACATTAACTGTTCAAAATGGCCACCTTCGTTTTCAATGCACCGTTGAGCTCGTCGTACTAGAGAATTAGTCGCATTTCGCAGTATTTGAGGTCTATCCCGGATGTAAGCGGCAGCATTAAAAATTCTTTGAATGAGTTCTTCCCGATTGTTAATTCTTTCCGCATAGACCAGCTGCTTTAAATGCCCCCAGAGGTAATAATCTA
>JABXWE010018731.1:0-14927 GCA_014611495.1 Limonius californicus
TCTGCTAAAAGTTTGAATGTTCCATCTTTGTTGCACGGAAGGCAAATGGAGCCTATCGCCAAAAAAATGTTGGAGAGGCAGGAAAATGTAGAAGTTAAAGATTGTGGAATGTTCATTCATGATAAATATCCATTCTTAGGTGCCACGACTGATGGTTTGGTAGGCAACAAAATATTAGTAGAAATAAAATGTCCATCATCTGCCTTTGGAATGGACATAAATGAGGCTGTGAAAGAAAAGAAAATCAGATTCTACAAAATGGAAAAAAAACATCTGATAATCAATGTTGATAATCCATGGTATTATCAAGTACAGGAACAACTTCAAATAGCCAAAAAGACAAGTGTATTTTTGGAATTTTTACAGGGGAGGATAAACCAATTAAAATTGAAATCATCTTGAGAGATGATAATTTCTGGAAAAGAAAGATGGAACATAACTTAATTAAATTTTACATGGATTGTTTACTGCCAGAACTTGTCGATCCTCGATATACGAGGAATACGGATCCACGGGATCCAGTTTATATTACTGATGCAATCAATAAACAGCAAAATAAAATAGTTAATAAAAAGGGAGTTAAACGAAAACTTTTTCAGAATTAATGTTTTTTCGATACTACTACGTTATTTTTAAGTCCTTTTAGATCACTTCACGTCACTACGGTGTTATCTGCCAATTTGCGTATTTTTATTAAATTATAATTATTATCTTATGTTATGTTTTAGTGTTTTTGGTTCTACACAATATTATAAACCGAAATAAAAGTTAGGTAGTATAATAAATCGATGTAGCGTTATTTTCAGATATTGTCCTAATAACTCAACTTATTTATTCGTACAATATATAATTTGACAGTTATTTTACTTTACTTAACCTTATTAAAACAGATAGATCACATGGATTTGGTTCCAAGTGATAAAACACCATTAGTATCTACACGAGTGAGGCGTCCGCCGAGTTGTGTAATTTACAAAAGTATAATAATGATATCTACGTTATCACACGTTTTGCATTCACAATTTTATCTACTACCGTGTTATCATAATTCAAACAAACCTAATTAGTACAATATTTGGGGTGTCATGAGTTCATAATGATTCAAGGGTTATTATGGATTCATCTTAGCACCCTTTCTATGACGACATCGACGTGTTATTATGAACCAGCACGCGTACGCGTACCTAGATAATTTTTTTTCAAACCTCATAACAGTGACCATAATTATTATAAAATAGAAAATCAGACATTTCATTGTTATTGCCATTCATCGTAACCATGGAAAAAGATTCTACCTTAATTAATCATGCTTTTTGTTTTCTAATTTTGCTGCATTTTATTCGTTTGAGAAAACATCGTATACATTATTCGGCTTTATTTTCGTATTAACATAATCTTATACTAAGTATAATAATTAATATATTAATAGGGATATTATTTAATAAAATAATGGAATGTGAAATTGTGAAAGTTCAGCTTCCGACGGGCAGCCAGAACGCGCTGGCACATTCTAAAGGTTCTGACTTTTTTACCTAACTGTACTCGGAAACCGTCGGTTATGTTTCCTAGAGCGGCCACCATCCGACGCAAACAAAAATAATACCCAAACTCAATTCTACCGTAGGTATCATGTCCTCTATATAAAATGTGTCATTTAATGATGACAGTTTTGTCATTTTGACAGCGATAAAAAAGGTGCATCCTTTTTTATCACCGATGAAAACGCATGTTCCTCATAATCAGACTACATCTAGTACGCTTACGTCACTTTAATGTCTGCCCTATCAGTTACAATTATTAAGTATTGTTGATATTTGATACTGAAACATACAACATGAGTCGTTTTGGTGAAGTTTCGACTCAACAAAATATAACAAAAAATATAGAAAAATCAATCCACAAAAAACACTAAAGCGTCAATATGGAGACAATTTATGGAGTTTTGTCAAGTCCGAAATTACGAACTGTCGGAAATAACTCCGTTACAAGAAGTGGCAGATATATTAAAGGATTGAGCCTATAATATGAAAAAGAGGAATGGAGAAGATTATAAAGAATATGCAGTTAAATCAATTTGGAATTCAACTGCCAAGATGATTCAAGAAAAATATTTCAGCGAGTACAATATTAAATTTGATCCTTTTGCCGACATAACTTTTAAAGAAGCTCGTGATGCGAGAAATAGTAAACGGAAAGAATTACAGAGAAAAGGAAAGTATGTTCTGTAGCATTGAACAAGAAAGATACACTAAAAATGGCAAAATTGTGGAATACAGACGAACCAGAGGGATTACAAAAAAGATTCTTTCATATAGCTTCTTATGAATTAGCTTGGAGGGGAGGAGAAGCTGTAAACTGTAAAAATTACCATTTTAAAGAAGAAAAAAATCAAGATGGAACTCCAACAGGGAGATTTGAATACAATTCAATATTTTCAAAGACGGCACATGGTTGGTCGAAAAAATTAGCATACAGCAAATGTATAACAAAAAATGAAATGGATGAAGGTATTTGTCCCGTTGCAATGTTAAAATTACTGTTACAAAAAAGAAATGAAAACATAACATCTGAACGACTTTTTTTAACTCCAAATCCCTTTTGGAAAAATACAAATACTAAAGGTTGGTACAAAAATGTTCCACTGGGTATTAATACGATTTCTACTTGGACCAAAAATTCTTCAACTAAAATTGGACTCGACATCACAAATAATAAAATTACCAATCATTCAAACCGTATTAGTACAGTTTCCCAGTTAGCCAAAGCAGGAGTAAGTGACCAACAACTTATAAAGATAACGGGACACTCACATCATCTTCTATTAAACCCTACCTCCAAATTGACCCTGAACATCACGAAAATCTTATTAGTTCCTTACGAGCCTCGAATACGAAATATTAAAATGAATATTCCACATGTGTAGGTAAATACCAGAGAACAAAATTTTGAAATCAGTACACCAAACCTAACAATTTATAACAATTGTGTATTTAATAACTGTTCATTCAAATAATTTAATTGTATCAATAAAGATAATTATTGTTGTTGTTCATTCATATATTCGGTCGTAACTTTGTCTTGCCAAAACACACTCGAGCTTTTCTTTTATGGATAAATTTCTTTTTAACTCAAAATTTTTCCATCAGTAATTTTGCTCGAAAAACTGACATTTGACAAAATCGCTCGACCTTCGGTCTCGCGATTTTGCCATGTCAGTTTTTCTCGGAAAATTACTGATTTGCAAAATTATTTCGTTAGGAAAAGAAATTTATCCGATAAAAAAAGCTCTTGTGTTTTTACTGTTGAATAAAACATTACAGTAAACACTACAATGAATGTAAGAATGAAAAATGCTTAATGTTTGGGTTCGGTATCCTCTTCTAAACACTGACATGCTTCTTCAGTCTCCATCCGTTGCACAGGTTCTGGTGTTGGATCTTCAATAAGTAGTTCAAAATACCACTTCAGAGTCTGGTCTTCAATCCACTCTTCACCAAACCTTTTTTTCAGCAGTTGATTGACTGCCTCTGCTTTATCAGAAGTGATACCCGGTGTACCGGTGTAGTGGTAGTAAAGTCACATACCTTATGCTTTTGCCACGTTTCAGCAACGTCTGCCATTTGTTGAAGTCGTCTATAATTCTGCAGTTAATATCGCTGTAAAATTCGATTCTCGTCTCACCGTTATTTTTAATGCGTTTCCTAATATTTTTGTTCACTAATTCCGTCAATCTTTTTAAATGTGTCCAGCAGAGCTTTTATGTCATAAGCACCCACTGTTTTATAAACTGTTTCGTAATCTTTGGGCAGAATGCATTCGGGCTTTTTTCCAAGTTGCTTTTCTACCCGACCAAAAACCCTATCAGCGGGTAAATACGAGTGCCTAGTGACAGGAAAAAAAAGGTCAATGCTTATAACAGACGCAGGAGCTTCTTTATACAGACAGTACATTAAAAGATGAATTATGTGGGAATTCTTGTTCTGGCCTCCACATCCATAACAGAATAGACGAAGTTTCTCGATGCCAGTGAAATGCTGATTTTTCAAAAGTGAAGATTTCTGAACCAGTTGCATTGGAACCTCTACCGCAAAGATTCTCCGTCTAGTTATAAAATACTGGTTAAAGGCTGTTTGGATCCACAATGTAGAATGCATAATGTGACACTTGTAATTAGTAAAATGCTTCTTGTATTGGAAGCTTTGGGAGCACTTGAACCTGCTGGAAGTCAAAACATAATGTTAGGACATTATCATTTTCCTGTTGAATAAGCAACAAAGGGTGAAGGTATCTTTTGCTTCCAAGCAAGGTGCTGTTTTGGCTTAATACTCCAACCTTTCACAATAGCTGCAGATGTCGCTAGCTGGTGATGTCTTTTAGGGTGATTTGCTTCTACTAAATGAGAAAGCCTCACATTTTGGTTGTCTTTTTTATAAAACCTCTGTTTAACATGAAGCATGGTTCAACTTCCAACTTCCCTACATTCGAATTTCTTGTTGTGCGGATAGTTACATTGCAATCTCCAATTTCGCAGATGCAGGTCACTGGTAGCATATCTACAAGCAAACCCGATGAATAATAATTTAATACTAGTTAGTAATAAACGAAGCAACTTCCTTGGATTCCTTTTCTTGCATTCTAACCATTTTCTTTACACTTTGTGGTTTCCTGCTACACTTTTGTCACAAACTAAAACACATTCCTCCTCTTCCATTTTAGAAATAAAACTTGTATATTTTAACAAAATAACCAAAATCTTACAGTTTACTGACAACTATCAAGTCAACTAAGTAAAACACACACATATCGACGTTCCTTATTGGCTGGATAGACATATTGCGGTTAGAAAATAAAAATAAACAGGACTTGTTACGGTTTGAACATTTAGATATTATTTGTCAGGCGTATATAATACTTAGTATATAATCTGTATCTCAAAATTTCTAATTTTGGACATGAAACGTTTTGAAAAAAAGCTCCTCATTTGTGAATTGCGATGGGAATAAGAATTCAAAGAAGAAGTCAATAACTTCTGTATCACAGTAATAAACTGACAAGTTACAAACAATAATTTGTTAAAAACGATGTCCAAATGTTATCACACAAAACACACCATTAGGGCAACTAGATTAGTATTTCAGACATCCCTTGAACTAAAATTTTAGCCACATAAATTATGAAATAAACAATAACTCGTTAACGGTTACGTTTAAGACATACTTATGGAATTTTCGACTATAAATAAGTTCTGGAATTCATCCTTGAAACATTGCTGGTATTGCTTAATCCTATCGTGAAAGCACACGTTTAAATTTAAAAAAATAGATAGAAGCTGCCATAGATAAAAATATTTGTAAAAATTGTATAGATAGATTTAAGTCGTATTGTATAGACTAACAAGCCTTGCCCTTTAACTGGATGGTTACTAATATCTCAAAGATATATTATGTAGAAAACAATACTCATTTAATTACACTTTTTTAGTATTCATAGAATACCATAATATTTATAACGTGTTTTCGAAAATGCTCCTTTATCGTTTTGATTGTGATATGTTTTCTGAAACAAAAATATACTTTTACTGCAGTTTCTGAGAAAGTGTCGTTTGCTTACTTCCTGCATACATGTATGCAGAGATTTCAATTAAATCATTTGTGTTTGCTTTTCGATGTACCGGCGTTTTTTCAGAAGTACCTAGTCCTTCATTTCTTTTACTGTTGGAATGATGGATGATCATCTGAAAATTGATCTTCAAAACATTGGGTACTTGCTAAAGATAATTCTTTTGTTGTTTATCTGTTTTTATATATTAAACCTATTAATTTACTACATTTAGCTGTTGAATGGCATTAATGGAAATTGAAACCCCATTGTTATCCCTTTTGGACATAGAATATTGCATTAGATTAGCCCCAAAATGCTGCTGAGGTCATGCTCTGGAAATAAGTTTCTAAATTTCTATTTTTGTTTCCAACAATTACAAAACGCAAATATTCGATAGAACTGTTGCATGTACAAACCTTACGTTTATATTTATTTTACCATATATGTATTTACATTTATTTGTTCTTATGGGTCACACAGGAACAATAATAATAATGTACAGAACTAACTTAATTATACAAATTTAAGAAAAACGATGTTAATACAAGAAAAAAGGCCACTTCAGTATGCGTTTCTAGAAACGTCGAAAGAGTAGCTGATTTTAGTGCTACAATTCTGCAGCAGATTGTATTATATTTTATTTGCAGTTTTGACGTACTGTAAATGCGCTAAGTCACACTAAACCGTTCTTGCTACATTTTAACCAAAATTCCTAATAATTTTACGTGTGTAAGACAAATTTGATGTCTTTCAAAGTACTCTAACATCGCTGCTGCCTACATTTCGGTATGCCCATATCAAACTCAAGTGACAACACCATACAAAGGGGGTGGAGTTTGGTTCCCTTGCATCTTGGTTCATGGGAATTACGTTTCCTTAGTTTAGACGGGAACCGTTTGACGGATTTTAGACATGGGATGTGTAAATTACCAAAATTCTACTATAGTTAATTTCTATGAAAAATTACATGAAAATTCGTACAGTTTTGTATTACAAACTTCAAGGTTTCCCTGATATTATTTTAATGTCTCACTGAAGTATTTAAATGTAAGAAAATGATTAATGCAGTAATATAACATTAATACTTTAAAACAAGTTTATTAATAATTTTGCGTGTTTAAATTATTAATAACACCGTTTAACCTTATTGAATTATAAGAATTTCAACGATGTATGACAAGAAATAGTTGACAAGGAATTAAAACAACCAATTTCAATAAAACTCTATTAATGTTACTCTTTCAGTGTACTTATACTAATACAAAAGAAAACAAACGTTAAAAATGCACATTTAAACAAGATTCTTAATGAACTATTTACAACGAATAAAACTTGCTTATGCAGTTACAGTATCTGTATCACTCGGAGGCAGCGAGTAGGGTTTCTGTTTGCGCTGACGCCTACGCTCGCGTCTTTCACCCATAACTAAACGTAGGTGCTCCAGTTTCCCACGCGTGCGCGAATTCTGATCTTCACTGATGGAAGAGGGAGTCGGTTCGTCTATCTGCTGGGGCGTAACATCTGTTTGTTCCTCTCCTTGTCTAGTGACGCGTCTTAACTCTGGAGCTGAACACAAGAGATCATTTAATATATGAACTATTGTAGCCACATCCCTGCGTGGCCGCCCTTTCGGATCCTGCAGTGCCGGATTTAGGGCTCCGCTGAATGTGCCCGAATACACGCTTCCTCGACGACCTAAACATTTTAAATTAAATTTACAAGGATGAAAGCGGTTAGGAGAAAAAATCGATTACTAACTTGTACCTTCGCCTCTTCCCGAAAACACATCAGCGGAAAGACGGCGCAGGGTGTGTTGTAGATTGCGCGAGGCTTGTGTGAGACTGGGCGGGCGAGCAGGGGGAGATGGATTTGAGGTAGGTGGTGGTTTTGCTCCTGACACTGTGCTCAGTTGGAGCTGGATCAGCATCATGTGGTCACCCAAGCGCATGCTTAAATTTAAGGGGGCTTTCCCACAGAGAAATTCATTTACTTGAGTGTCGTTCAGCGACTCCAGGGCTTGCATTATTCCTATTTCTGGCCGCTGTTGCTGTCAAGAAAAGTTGTTTACAAAATATTGTTTGTAGTAAATACAATCTTATTATTAATTTCAACACAATTAAATTAATAATATTGTTTCTACTTATCAACATGAATTTCAGTGAATGAAGAGGAGAAACAATTAACAGAAAGACAATTGTTTAGCATTACTACTATATTCTCTACAATACCTAGAATTGAATCAAACATTTAACCTAACCATATCTTATCTTTCCTTTTAATATAAATGAGTGTAATGACCGAAGAAGACTTTGCTTTTGGTTTTTAAAAATATGGACCACAATAGTGGCACACTGGATTCTCATCTTTTTAAGATATTCTGCCCTTAAATCAGTTAACCACTAACCGAAAATTATCATAAACTAACCATAAAAGGGCCTGAGTTACTTAATCTTTGTTCTTCTGTCAAGTTATCAACATGATTTACGATTAATTAGCAAAAGATGGTAGAAAAGCAAGAACTTACAACCAGTCCTGTTTCAACATTGGGTAACAATGTAACTTTGGATCCATCGGTGACACCGTGTTGCAGAAGGTTTCCCTCTTGAAGTTGTCTAGAAAAAGTGGAAATTTAACCCACACAAAGGTCAGGGTGGTTCAAAACTCACTTATCACGAAAGAGTAAACATATCCGATCTCTGGGCACTTTGAGCCTTTTGGAGATGAGTTTCTTGAGGTTCTCGACTGTAATGTCTGGATCAACAGTTAGATGAAAATCTCCGCCTGTGGTGGGACTTATGTGGATGGAAATTTGTGAATGTGGGCCACACCCCTGAGAAATGGGGTTAAAGTTGGATTCTGCACTATCTTCCATGTCTGCACAGCCTGTTTGTGGTATTAAAAGTCTCTTGGAGGTCACTTAACAACTTTACTAATCCGTTTTTCACCAAAATCTATTCCAGACACCATTTCCAAACTCACGACCACACAAAAAAACAATAGACTTACGGTACTGTGAGCTCCGGATTGTGACAAGTTTAATTGTCCCCGTTTTCCTCACAGATGGCACCACCAGTGACAATTGGAGGCACTTAAAGTTGCCTAACTGTACAAGAGTTTAAATATTTTTTGGAAACAACCTATAAAGCCTCCTCCAATCGTGTAAAATATAAAATAAATACGCAAATACTTTTTATTGTAAATTTATTTAAAACATGTACCTATAAGGCAAACTTCTTAATATTTATACAAGTATAAATTAAAAAATAATAACTGGGTATAATTAATATACAGATGTAATTAAATTAAAACTTAATCAAATTTCGATGTTTCCGTGCTGTGCAAACCTTCGCTTCTAAGTCTTGACAAAATCGGCCTGTAAATTTCGGATGCGAAAGGCAAAATAACTCCACGTTCTTGAATTTCACCTGAAACAATAAAAAGTTTTTGTCTTAAAATTATAACGCAAGCAATCGGAGCTAGAAGCTCTCAAAACATGAAACTCTTGTTTTATGTTTAAACGAAAGTATAAAGGTTCCTAATGTCTATTCCAATGTCTATATTTAATATCAACAGAACTATTTGTGTATTGAAAAATTATTAAATTATTAGAAAGTGACTTAAATGTGCCACAGTTAAAACACTTTTGTAAACATTGATCTGCTCGAAGTTTTGCTTGTTTCGTTAAAATGTTCTAGTAGGAATATAAAAAATAGATATTATCCAAAAAATATGAAAAATTATGATAGTGGGGTTCCAATATATTATGGAATATTAAAATAATAAATTATAAAGTCTAGATATAATCACGAGAAGAAACGTGTCCATTTTAAAAATAATATTTTGCCTAGGAATCCGGGCTTTTCAAGTTTTTGCGGTAACTGAAAGTAAGGCTTACCATCCAAAACCATTTTTGCTGCAATTGCAGCTGGGTATCCTACAGTTTTAGCCATTGCAGAATGTCCATTTACATCACCATATACAACAAAATTAATACCTCTTGTTTCTCTTTTATTCTCTGGCCAAGCAATTCCAATTTCATGCCTTAAAATTACCAAATCCCTTTCGTCTTTTCCTGAAATATTTTAAACATAAATAAAAATTTATTTAAAATTATTGTTATTTACCTAGATTTAGTTTAGTCAAAAGATAATGTGTTAAAGTATCTAAAGGAGATCCACACTTAACAACACTAATATCATCTAAAAGTCCCAATTCTTCCAACAGTTCAACAGCATATTCAGAACCAGTATGTTCAGCAATTTTTGACTTCAAATTCTCAAACATAATATTGCAATCTTGTAATCCTAAAAGACTGCATACTAATTGTCTCCAGGTAATTTCTGGACCTTTGCTATGCAGAACGGGGTGATTCTCTGGATCAAGTAGTCCCAAGAGTTGCAACGTACGACTGGCTTCAGTAAATCCTTTATATCGAATTGTACCTCTTAGAATAGTAGTGGCTTCAGGAATTCCATAATATTTTGCGTAGTTCGTGCTATCTCCATTAGGGTAACCTTCTAGATTAAATCCAGGGAGAAAATCAAGACATTTTGTTGCTCCCATTAAATCTCCTCCTTCCTTTATTTCGACGAGTTGTCCTTTGCTTAAGTACTTAGCTGATGCTAGCGTATTAATCAAAGCGCTGCGTGGTGACCAAGAAAATTTGTAACGTAGAGGATTGTCACTAAATTCTGGTGCAGGAAGACCTCCACAGAAAGATGTGAATGAAGTTATCCTTCCTCCTGAAGCTTTTGCATCTTGCATGCATTCAAGAGCTAAAAGATGATCAATTCCAGGATCCAAACCAACCTCATTAAGAATAGTTACTCCCGCAGCTACAGCTTCATCATGGAGCACTTTAAGGTTTTCTTTCGCATAACTTGCAGTTACCATGTGAGTACCTTCACGAATACAAGCTTTCGCTACAATTGGATGAAGATCCCGTGGTAAAATGGATATAGCTACATCGGCTTTGGCTGCAAGTTCCTGTACACCGGAAGGGTTATCAACTGCATTTAAATAAACGCTTTCAACTCCTGGATATTCTCTGGCCAAATTGTCAGCTAAATCTTTTTGTTCGCAGGCAACTGTAATGCCAATATTTGGATAGCGATGTAAGTATTCTACAAGAGGTGCAGCCACACGACCTGCTCCAAAAATTACCACTTCTTTTTCTACTTGGCCTGGGCCTGTTTCTTTTTGGCGACTTTTACTAAGTAAAATGAATTGTTAGATAAATGTATTACAAAAGACAAAAATATACTTACGTTGAAGCTAGTCGCAGTTCTTGAATGTACTCATAATTTTCTGTTAGTTTCCCATTACTGGCTATAATAGCCTAAAAAAGGTACATTAATAGTGTTTTATTGCACAAACATATTTGTATAAAGAATACTATGCTTAAATAAATGTAGAAGATATTTTTATGTTGAAACAATATTACTCAAACGTTTATGAAAAAATGGTAATGTGTCCTTAAATTATATCAGACTTTGGGCAAACTTACCCCATAAATAGTGGGCATAAACTTGTGATCTTCTAGGGGTTTTGTAGCAACCGATTGCAAAATATCAGAAGTGAAGGGATAAAGTAAATCACCGAAAAAATCAGTACTTTCTCTAGGTATTTGTGTGGGCATATTATCAATACTGCAAACTAATACTCCTGGTCCTTTAAAGCTCTTGGTATCCTTATTACGGTCTGCATCATACAGACAGAAAGGGGTGTCAATCGTAGTACATTCATTCATAAACTCAATAGAGCCCCCTGGATCTGCTGAAATATCACATATAGCCAGCATGCGGTGGGGTAAAGCGGGAGCACCCACGGAAGTTGGCAACCAAGGGGTGTAAGCAGGTCTTAGGAGGTGTTTAGCATCCGGAATTGTCAAAACTTTTGGACTATTAACCGCCCAGTAAATTCCATTAACGATTACAGAAGTATATGGGGCAATATTTTTGCTGAAGGTGGATATGTAACGCTCGGGGTGTTCGTCATACTCGACGGGATCAAACCCTCCTCCTTCGGCGCGTTCGAGGTAATGTCTTCTTCTGACTTCACAGCCGTAAACTTTATTTGGGTTGCCGTGTTCGGCGGCTTTTTTCAGTAGCTCAGGGGGCACGTATTCGTGTGGAAGTTCCTGGAATACCTCCTGGGAACCTTGCGATACATTCCCCGAACCCGTAAAGACGAAAGTTAGAGGTCCAACGGATTTGGGCATCAACCCCAAGGCGATTTCATAGCCGGCATCACGTACAGCTTGCCTTGCCATACTGGAGTTGCGGTAATTGTGCGCTGGTCCAATGTGCATGAATGGTGTATGATGACCCAGTGCAAGAAGACGCAGGCCTAGACCGTGAAGAATGTTAACTGTACCTGCTACTCCGGCCATTTTACCAAAAGCAACGACACGTTGACCCGTTTGGTCTACTAATTTCTCGTAATCCATCAAGCGAATGTTTTTTTCCAGGATGGCATCTAGAAGTGGCATGTTGCTTTCTTGGGCTTTGATGGTGTGCGAGAATAAGCAGTACGTTTTGTCGGGGATTAGTTGATCCACGGGGACTTGTTTCACCCCGAATATTACACTGGCTTCGGAGATATCTTCTTGTACTATAGCTCCTGCTTTTAAATAGGCTTGCATGGGGTATGCTCGTCGGTTGCTTGGTTGCACGATAACTTTAACCCCATTTTTGACGAGTTTTCGTACATGGGTCGGGGAAAATGGAGCCCTGCGTTCCCATACGCTTTGATCTTCTCTTCTGATGGCAATGACTTTTTTGGTTCCCTATAACGAAAAAAAAATGTAAATATTTGTAATCTAACAGATTTCGGTTGATGCATTTTTTGTTTAATTTGAGACGTTCTATTTGTTTAAATTTCAATTTGAAACAAACAGCGAATATTTACGAATTAGCGGTTGTTACAACGCTTATCATTTTGCTATTTTGATTTGATAAAGCGTATAAGAGGTTTGATATACTCATCGTTGCGTACATGACATTTTTGAGCAATAGAATTTAGACGTGATTATAATTTATAAAAATAAAAAACTACATGATAATTTTGATAAACAGTCGTTTATCTTTTTTACGGCATGATTCTTTTAAGATAATTTTAGGGCATTTTTTCATCTGCGATTTACCATGCACGTAACATAACGAACCCTATGGCCCTTTCTGAAATAACATTTTAATACAGTCATTACTATAAAAAATTGAATAATTTAAGGAACTTTAAAGTTTCCTTTGGCATTTGACGCGTGGGGGCAAGTTATTTTAAAGAAATTTGTTATTCTTAGGGTTTGAAACAATATGGATTGTTATTAAAAGAAATAATGCCATATAAGTAAAATGATTTAAGTAAACTACTTTAGTGTTTCCTCTATTCAAAATCATACCAATATGAAAACCGACAAATACGTAATTAAATGGTGATTACTTGTTTTTTGTAAACCGAAGTCGATAATGGATAACTATTTTACTATTAAGGGAATTGATTATTGCTTTTTATTTCCAAAATAAAGAAGAATTAACAATTTTTCAAGTGACTATAAAAATGGCTTAGTATGTTTAGGTAGGTACTTACAATATTTCGCCGTCCTATCCCGGCTTTTCCCGGAATTCTGGCTATTTTCAACATTTTCCTTATAAAATTTACAATTCCGTTTGACTTATTAAAGCATTTAAACATTCACATTATTTTGTACCGCGCTGCTGTTTTTAACCGATACCTACGAAATGATTGTGGATTATGACTAGATCTGCTCTTAATAAGCATTTTACAATTTAAAAAGGAAAAGTGGGAGGAAAAATCTTTATCTTTCGTAAGTGACATGCACGACAACAAGTTATCTTCAACCCTTGACCTCGGTGTATGATTTAAGACATAAATAGCGCAATTAATTACAATAGCGATTTTAAATTAGCGTTGCAACTCGGTCATAAAAAAAGGAAAACTATTTCATTCATGCAAGATATTAAATATGCAGGAGGAAACTTTGCAGCTGAAAGTTTTTTTGTTCAATAACATACATTTTTATATCATCCTAGCAACTAATCTATCGAGTGCTCACCCCAAATTGTTATTATTAAGTGTTTGTTCCATTATAAAAGGCTCTCGAGTAGTAAGAGTTCTAAATTGCTTTCGAGTACTTATCAAAATGCAGCGAATATTTTTATCTTTTATAGTCATTTGTTGCTCTGTTGATTTTGCAACGATCCTTGCGAGCGAATCGCTTGCGAAATCCAATAAAAAAACATCGGTGATGATGAAAACGTTTGTGAAGATATCCGCGGAATCGCTGCCAGAAGTTCCTACGACATTGAAAAACGATGACGAAACGTTTGATAACAATTTTGATGCGGATAAGAACACCGAAATCCCTCCGTTAGAAATGTTAGATGAAAGATTAGTGGAAAAAAACGAAATTGTTGTACAAATATCATCAGAGGAAAAATTGGAAGTATTAACTACAAAAAAACAACAATTGTTATCAACTCCTGCAACTGTCGTAGCTCCAACAAGACGCCAAATAAAACTAAATGCAAAACAGAATCTGATTTTGAATCAAATTATAGGCGCGTACGCCTTGAGTGGAATTAATGACCCTTTATGTAAAAATCACACATCGGAATATAAACGGGCTTTACGTGATTTTGAACCTTGGGCTCTGAAAAGTATGAACATTTTCTTCTAGTTAAATTAAGTAAAGTTAATATATGATTTTTAGTGTTTGATTCTTCGTCGAAACTACAAGCAGGAATTTTTATGGGAAATTTAATGGAATATGGATCTTTTAGGCAATGTATAGAGATTTATGCCGACTCCGATTTTGGGCCCATTAAGGGACAACACTGTACTCTTAAAATCACACCCAACGATCAGCTTTTACAATACTTCATGTCATATAAGAATGTTTCACGAAAGGTAAGAAGTGCACTTTGGTGTATCTAAGGAGGAGCTTTCTAAATATGACTACATGACCCTACTAAATATCTAATATATTTATGCAAAACAGGTAAAATAAATCAAAACAAAAAATAGGTATAGATTTTTTTAAATTTAATAAGTTCATTTATTTTATAAAAAATAATGTCCATTAAAAGTTGATAATGAAGCTTTCATTATTTTCTTATGTACATGTTTTTAATTATTATAAATAGAGAACGAAATATATGCAGTCGATTATTGCGGAAATATGCGCATATATATGCACACTTTTTTAAATATATGCAGTAAATTTTGAAAATATGCACTTGCATATGCAATAGCATATGTTCAAAATCGACTTTAAAACGATTTATGATAAATTGATAAATGTTAAA
>JABXWE010018732.1:0-28943 GCA_014611495.1 Limonius californicus
TGCCCCCCCCCCCCCGATTAATGTAATTTCGGAGACCGGAGTCATTGAAGATCGAAAACTGACTGAAGACTTAACCCGACATGAAGCTGCATCACCCCCCAAAAATCTTGCCACATATTACGAAATATCATGTAAATGTTCTAGAACCATTCGGCACGTAAATTCTCAGAAGCGTCTAAGGTCAGGCGAGAGAAAAACAATATTCGACAATTTCGGCTTACAAAGGGAACTGTTAACATACGATATTCCATCTTTAAACAATATTATGAGTAGATGTACAGGGCGCGAAGGACTGAGAGCTGTAATATAAACGCTAAAAACTGGGCATGATGTACTGGGCACGACGCATGAGCCGTTGATTTCTGGGTGTGAAAGCCTTTTTGCTGTCATCTGAATTCAAAAAGCTGCTCTTGATTTTTTGGCCACGATGTAATAGGCACTGGCACCAATGCTGGGCATAATGTAGTAAGGAAGAGGTACTGGAGACCATGTATTGGGTGCTACCTTGTTTACACGGTATGCATATGCGATTAAATGAACACTATTCTAGGCGCGATGTATTGGGAGTTATGGTTTAAACGCGAAATATCAGATACTGCCAGTTGGGCGCGAAACTGGACGCGACGTACTGTATTTAGACTTCTGAGGACCATGGGCTGTGTGCTGTGTCTACTATGATATACTAGATGCCGTCATTTATTATAAAATACATATAAGTCAATTTCTTTATTATTTATCAGAATTCATAGACTACGATTATATCTGGTTGTCTAATTTTACAATTGTTAAACAATAATTTGCCTGGTTGCAGTATACAGTAATAATTACATCTTCTATTTTTTTATGGTGAAGTATTGGTAACAGCCATCGTTGATCGTGTGATCCATGACGTGCGTTACCTGATTCGCCAAAGAGACTATACCCATGGATTTTTAAATCAATAAAACGTATTAATTGCTTATTTTTATTTTTCTTCAAGAGTAAATAATTTTATTTTAATATTACCACAGGTCCGCTTAAAAAGATTTAATATTTTCCGGTCCATGGTACTCTCTTTGGGTTGAGAAACACCGATCTACACAGTAATCAAGTTTTAAAGAAATTTCTTTTAAAGTTTTTGATTTATTTATCCTTCCACAACCAAAACTATGGATGAAACGTAAGATATAGACTGCGGATTTATTAGCAATGTAACATTATATAAGTTGGGACCACATTAATAGACACTACATACAATAATAGCAATCCAATACAAATTATATTTCTCTTGGTAAACCAGTATCCTACAGAAAGACAACCATTTTCTGTGCGGCTGAGTTAGTGTCTATTAGTTAGTACTATTGTGAGGGACTTCATCATCATCATCATTATCGTCAAGGTGTAGGCCTCATAGCCCTGTTCCGTCTTCATGTCAGTTAGTCTGCCCATCTTCTTCTGGGCCTGCCTGCGCTTCGTCTTCCTTCGAGTCTGTTTTCGTATAAGGACCTGGAGATTCGTTGGTTATCAATTCTAAGGACATGGTCAAGCCAATTTTGCCTAATTTCGTCAATTACTTCGAAAATACTGGTCATTTCAGGTTCTGCTAATATACCTTAATTCCTTTTAAAGTCCTCCCACGTGTATCCAGCGGTGGGTCTTAAAAACTTCATTTCTGCAGCTTGAATCCTTTTTCTTTGACTTAGCGTTAGCGTCCAACATTTGTTTCCATATAGCAGCATTGGTCTCGGCATTACTTTGTATAGTTTTAATAGAGTATTTCTTTCGAGTTTTTAAATGTTCTCCTTATCGTTCCACATGTGTATTGGAATCTGCTGAGTTTCATTTCTAAATCGGCATTTTTTTATGTATGACACGTTGTATCCCAGATAAATAAAATTTGTTTTCTGTTCTAAGGGCTTATCATTTAGTACTATTTTTGCTCTTAGGTGTTCTGTCCCTCTAAATGTGAATACGTTGGTCTTTCCAATTGATATTAATTCTAGCCCATATAGGTTGGCTATTTTATTTAATTTATAGACTGCTCTTTGTAAGTCATCTTCTGATTCGGCAATTATTATTTGGTCATCGGCGAAAAGTAGAGTGTCAATATTTGTATTATTTATTTCAGTGTGAGTAGATAACGTACGTTACCATCTACCTACCACTTCGTCAATATATATGTTGAATAAGGTGGGAAACAGGGGACACCCCTGCTTCATCCCATAGTTTATTTCTACCTTATTCCCTGACGTCTCCTTATCAAGTCGGAATCTTATAGTAGGGTAGAGACTTTGAGCAACTCTGATGAGATGTCGGGGGACGCCTCTGCGGATCATAATTTTCCATAGTTTATTTCGGTTCAATTTATCAGAAGCCTTGAGGTAGTCTATAAAAGCAATCAGAGTTGGTAAATAATATTCGCGTCGTTTTTCAATCATCTGGACTACTGAGAATACGCAATCTGTACATGAGCGGCCTTTTCGAAATCCATGCTGAGCTTCTCCGAGGATGTTCACTCTAATAGCATTAATTCTTCTTGTGGATGATCTTTCCAAATATTTTGTATCCAGAATTCAATAAATTTATTCCCCGGTAATTGTCGCATTTGCTCCAATCGCCTTTCTTAAATATTGGGGTTTCCAAAGCTATTCCCCATTCTTCGGGGACATGACCTATTGTCCAGCATATGTTCAAGAAATTTAATAGTCGTGTAAGTAATTTATCAGAGGGGTTTTTAAAAGAGTTATCTGTCCCAACATGTATATAGTTCTATTCTCCGACGTTGGATTGTTCAAATAATGTAGGTATGCAGTTTACTTTTCATTTATTATTTGTGCGATGTTTTCATTTCGTATTTTTAATCCGCGATTTCTGTACTGCTTATATCTCGTACCCGTGTGAGGGAGTTAAGGATACAAAACTTTTCTCTTGCACCTTCATAAATTCGGCAATCCAGCAAAAGGTGTTTTACTGTATGGTAAGTGCAACGTTGCAGTCCTGGCACACTGGTTCCTCTTTCTGTTCCAATAAATATGAGTGCGTCATTCTGATGTATTCGACTCCAGTGAGTCAGAATAACCTGTTGTTGGCGGGACAGTGAATGGCTTAATACTTACTCTTTGGTTTGTAGTTTGATTGGGAGGACTTTACAATTGAAGGATCTCCAGTCGTTTCGCCATTTTTTATGGATACGGTGTTAATAGAAAGATATCGGGTTGTCTTTGCATATCTCTTTGATCACATGGGAGTTGAAAAAAGTTAAGTTATAGCTTTATTTGCTGCACGGTCCGCTGCTTTGTTCCAAGAATACCCATATGTGGAAGGACCCAGCACAGCAATATGGCTTTTCGGATCTGTTGAAGGACGTCAGTTTTTCTTGCATTTGGGTAGCTATTTTGTTCTTTGTTTTGCGGGACTGAAGTTCTTGTATATCACTTAAAGAATCTGATATTATTAAGAAACAGTTACGCGAAACTACTTCTGCTATAAACACTATGGCATGAAGAATTGCGAAAAGTTCTTCGAAAGAAATGTTAGGTGCTGGTGGAAGTTGAAACATTAGTGTAGTTGTGGTTGTTACTACTGAGGACCCAACTCTTACATTAGTTTTGGAGGCATCGGTGTATATTAATAGATAATTAATAATTAAAAAAAAAGAGGAATGGATGAGATTATTTATCGCCTTTAGCAAGCTAATACAGATTCAAAAATCTTAAATAAAACTTGTATACTTCTTCCTCTTTTAAGACTATAATCCCATTCGGTTGTAAAAACTTTATTTTTCTTTTCTTTATAGTAATTACACTTGTGTTAAATTGGTAAATTTTCAGTTACGTGCCATTTCTGTTATATTTTGTTGCAATCATTGCAGTGTCTTTCATTTTCATTCCTCAATAAAACGTTTCACAGTTATGGAGGATTATAGTCTTTGTATATACACAACCTTTAAAAAGGAATTATATCGATTTTAGAGCAGTCGCAAAAACGACATAAAGTAGGTAAATATTTCTATATAAATATGATGCTCTATACTAAAAACGAGGACATTTGAGATACTTTAAAATAAAGAATCCCATCTCTTCAGAAACCACATACATATATGTAAACTAAAAACTACACTTTCGAGAGGTAAAAATAATCATGATAATATATATTATCATCTGCATATTTCGTGGTATTTTTATATTATATATTAAATTTAAAAATGTTATATACATTTGTAGTTTATTAGGGTATGTACGTTAATATTTTTATTAAGAAAAAATTATATGGAATGGCAAATATGCAACATATACAGGTGCTCTAGGAAAAACTGCTGTTCAACTTCTTAACGAAACATTATTTTATTATTTAATAACAGTAACTTATTTCATAATAGTTCAGTTAATGGAATTTATACCTATTCAAATAAAAAGGTATGAACGAAATAAATCTGGAGGTTCAGAAACATATACATAGTAGCAGATAGTCAGGCATATTGCATGTTTTACAGTTTTTAGTGATTGTTTATTACTGGACTATAATATACTTTCAGACAGCTTTAATGCGATAACTATATTCTACAGCGTTAATATTAAATTGTTAAACAGTCGATTAATAAGGTTTATGTATATGTTTCACACAATTCTCGAGATCTCTCTCTTCTCGCGAGTTCTCCGCGGAGTGGAGTAATGATCAATGGCTTTGATCGGTTACTTTCTTTGCTGTAGCTGTCCAACTCTCCCTTTTGCCCGCCAGGCCACTGTATTCCGCTAGAGGTTTGTCTGTAAGGCCTATAATCTGGATAGTCCACCTTGTTGGCCATCAGCCTCTCAAACATCATCGGCTCTCTACAATACCTTGAACCATTAATTTCTAGGTTATCTAAGTTTCCTACGCATATATGCTCAAAATATTTATATGATTTTTGGTTGATTATAGTTTACTGGTTTCTTTACCTTGTATTTCATCTCTGGCAGATTTATGTGTTCATCTGACAGTACACGGTATCATTACCAGCCTTCGGCAACACAACATTTCGAAGGCGTGGATTCGTTTGCGCGTATCCTCCTTGATGGTCCAAGTTCCTACCACATATAGTTGCTTTAGTTATATTATTGCCTTTCCATATCTTTGATAGTTTCGCCATGGTAGCATATCGTACACCCATCCTACTTTTTATCTCCTCTGTACATCTTCCTCCATTTGTGAACATATCACCTAGGTACATGAATTTCTCCACAGTTTCTACTCCGCTGATACTTCGTCGATTGTGAGGGTGTTCTTCAATCCTTATTATGACGATGAATTTGGTTGTAGTCAGATTTAATTGTTTGTTCTCCTGCGGAACTATTTCTAGCTATTCTACCATCTGCTCAATTGAAGTAGCCATCATAGTAGTATTGTCGTACCGTAGATTGGTTAGTTTCCTTCCTCCGACATTGTAATTTGGAGGTTTTTGCACATTATAAGCTCTCCGCATATATTCAACAGCATGAGGGAAAGGAAACAGTCCTGTCTGAAACCTTTTCGGACTTCGAAATTGTGCATTATATATATGTTTGTGTACTTTAACTGGAGCTTCATACACAGGGTTAATCATGAATGCAAGGCGATTTGGTACCCCCGTCGCCGTCAGTGTCTCCCATAGTCGGTTCAATTTTACACAATTAAACAACTTCTGGTAGTCCAGGAAGTATAAAAATGTTGGTATACTAAATTCTCTTATTTCTAAATGAGTTGTCTTGTATTCTTATATTCAGGTTATGTTCCCTGATTTCAATTCCCACCACAAATTTTGTTTGCTTGTCCGGGATTTGTTAGCTTGTGTATGCTTTCATGCTTTCAGTCTTCATGAATGATGTGGTAGCATACCTTGCTGGCATGCGGTATTAATGCTGTGGTTCCATAGTTACAGCATTTCTTGGTAGAGCCCTTCTTGTGAAAGATAATCTGTGGTAACGCATATGATATAAATATAAATTATCTTGTATTTCTGATTTTCTGGGGTTTAGCAACACATACTTTTGATAAAATGTTAGTAAAATCTTAAACATATACAAGTAAAAAAATGTTGCTCGTATCACTGAACAGAAATATACACTAGAGAAAAGCTTTGCTAAATGTTGTTTACCTACTTGTTTATGTCAGAAGGGTTCTTTAGGCTGCGTATCGTGAAAATTGTACTCAGGGAAAACAACTCCATAAGTTGTTCGCAAAATTGAAGTGTGGTTGGCGTGAAACTGTTTCGCTAAGAAGAAAATATAACGCCAGCTTTGAAGTTTATGACTTCAACCGAGGTTAGTATTCTACTCTGCGGTAAGTTTAACCCTACGTTTGTGCAAGAAATTTAGCAAAAACTAAGCGGTTATACACCAAGCTAAAGTTAGGGAATACAAAGCGGCTACAAATCCGCTTTGAAGTAAAAAGCGGATTTTGGTTAGAGAAGAATTAATAATTGAAGTTTAAAACTTGGCATTGTATGAAAATTACCAAAGTCTTGCTTAAAATCTGTATTGACATTCTGTCAGCAAAATATGAAACAAAATAACAAGAAATACTTTTTGTGCCTAGCAAGTAATTGTTTTGTTCTGTTAAGTTTTAAACTTTAGAAGTTTGAAACTTTTTCTGTATAATGGACTGCTTTATCCGTGAGTCTTTCGATTTTCTTTATGATTTCTCCATCTGCCTTAATTTGCGACTTCGAAAGCAAGAGTGAAGGGCTCACGTAGCCGCCACAGTTACAAACGATAAATTCATCACAGTCCGCTTGTGATTTATGGCGGCAGTGCCCTGTTCAATTTAAGGGCGCTGCTACTAAAGTGCAAATCAATTCCCAATGCTGGAACGCAATCGGTCAATTTTGAAACGTACATCAGTTTGAAAACAACAGCGTTACAAATACGGAATAATACCAAAGTTTCACGTTCGCCCGGAATGTAAGCGAAAGTAAACAACGTTCACATTTGAAAAGTCTGAAGTTAACTGGCAGGAAAATATGTGTGAACGTCGAGAGTGTTTTTGTCAAGATTCCTTCTCTTGGAACCTTGCAAACCAACAAAAAAAGGGTTACATTGATTTGTGAAGTTAAAATTTTAAATCTTACGACCATTTAGATTAATTTATTCTATTGGAGCAGGTGGTGGAAATTGAATCTACATAATAAATTACAGTTCAAAGACTAAATCAATAGGTATTTAATAATGTTTGCTAACACGTGTTTCTCTTATTTCTAAAACTGTTTAGAAGCCATTTCTAAGTAACACTTTACTACCTAATTAATTATTAAAGACCTGGTTTATAAGCCGAAATATGCATGCAAATTATGCACGTCGCTACAACGTGCTTCAAACGAGAATTATTTTGAGACTAAAACTGCACTGACAAGTAAGCAATTGGTCCGCTAGAACCAGCAATATAGATATTTTGATTTATTAAACTTACATGGCATGTGGGGAGTAACACACTAAGGCGACCTCCTATTATTGGGTTCATCAGCTAAATCACTTAACTTTGTCCGTTTTAAGCGTTTAGTTTCGTTTTCATTCTTTAGCAAATCTCTCAGTAATACACTATCACGATCACGATCCGCCTATATTAATCCATTGCTGGATGTAGGCTATAGTCATCACTAATCTGATTTGTGTACCTCCTGTAATAGTCTCTGGTTACATCTTTAATCCATAATTCTTGTTCCTCATATAAATTATTTACTCTTCTTCTTCTTCTTCTTCTTTCTGTTAAGCTATTAGCTTGTTACATCCAGATTGTATCGTGTCTTTGTTTGATTCATGTTATTCCCTCACTCCATCTCGTTGGGACGTCCTATGCTCCTTCATCCTTGTGGTTTGTTGTCTCTTACAATTCTAACTAATCTTGTTTCGTCCATCCTGGATATGTGCTCATTCGATTCTCTTTTTCTTCCATTTATCCACTCTGTTATGTGTGGTACTTGACATGATTCGCGGATGTTTGCGTTTCTTATTCTTTCTACCCTGATATTGCGAGTTATTTTTCTCAGTATTTTCATTTCGACCACTTGCATCTTTTGTTTCGTGTTTGTTGTTTCTGCTGCCGTCTCTGTAGCATATGTCAATATGGGCTTTATGGCACCTTTATAGATCCTTGCCATGGTGTATTGTCTTAGGTATTTATTCCTCGATGTAGTTTGGCTCAGACATCCGGCTATTCTTTCCGCTTTACTTATTTGGTCATCAATTTCTTTGTTAAGATCGCCATAACTAAATAGCTTCACTCCTAAGTATCTGAATTTCATTACTTGTTCAATTGACTTGTTGTTGTTGACTAGTTTACATCTTATCGGTTCTTTGGCTATTGCCATGGCTTTCGTTTTCTTGGTTGATATTTCCATGTTAAACTTATCATAGGCTGAGTTAAATTCGAATAGCATCCTTTATAGACGTTTTCGTTTTCCGGAACCAATATCACGTCATCTGCATAACTTACAGCGTTTATTTTGTTTCTCCCCATTTTGTATCCCTCCATGTTCCTTACGGATTTCAGGATTTCGTCCAATATCAAATTAAACAATGTGGCGCTCAAAGAATCCCCTTGTTTTATACCTTTTTCTGTTGCTGTTGGTGCGGAGGGCCCCTCTGGGCATTTTATTTACTGTGCTAAATTAAGAAGAATATCGTGCAACTGGAACTATACGTGACAACGCAACGAATAAGTGTCCTCTAGAAGGCATACAACCTATTACAAAGAAAGAACGTGGAACGTATGATACCGTATTTGATGAGACATCGGAAATATCACTTGTGCGATGGAATGATAACTCTGTCGTTAGTAGCCACTGTAATGTCCAAGTACTATCTTTAGCGAAACGATATAGTAGAAAATATAAGCGTATAAAAAACATAAAGCAACCTGCAGTAATTTCAAACTACAATAGATTCATGGGTAGTGTAGATCTTCACGACCACGGCATGGCAAATTATAGAACTCGAATACTAAGTAAAAAATGGTGTTGGACACTGTTTGCTAATACCGTAGATAGCGTTATTTTAAATGCATGGATGATTTACAATTTAGTAAATATACACAAAATGTCGCAGCTTGGCTTCATGACTTCTCTTCATGAACCCCTAAGTATTGTTATTTCACATCTTGGCTTTAAATGAATTAGCAGCCGCTAGAAGGGAAACTTTGTGTGAGGATAGTTTGGTTGCATCGTTCGCGAAGGTAGCAATACAACGTTTTCATTGAAAGGTAGGTCTGTCGTAAATAGCTTATATAATGTGGGGCATATCACGCTACCTTGCGGTAGAGAGTAGATTTGGGAATGAATGTCGTTGCGTTTAATGTGGAAGAAGCTGTTGTCTAGTTAAGAGTTAAGCAGTCAGTAGTATTGATGGGGAAGGTCTTCCTTGATTTTATTTAGTAGGTCAGGATGACAAAGTCCGTCAGAAGTCTGACATCCATAAACACCGATCAGCACACCCGTTTTTCTTCATGATCTTCTTCTGTATTGTCTACTACCCTACCAACCTGTACCAGGGTTGAGTATTTTCTGCGATATCCAAATTGGTGTTCAGGGATCAGATGGTTTTCTTCTATAATTTGGGTCTTGGTAGTAGTATTCTTTCAAGTAGCTTTAAGAGTACTGGCAGCAGTGATATCAGTCTGTAGGAAGTTGGTAAGTGTTTGTCTACAATGTTCAATGGATAAATGGAATTGAAGTAGTAATACAAGGACTACAAGAAATCAAGAAATCTTGAAACCATATACAAAGAACACATACGCTAATACAAATACAAACATCCAGAAAAATCTAGCTACTCTTAACAATTATTATAACACAATCATACATTGACATCAAATAATATAATAGCATTTTTACACTTCTGTAATGATATATGTAAATGGGATACACTGGAGGCCTGTCAAATTCACAAACACAGTTTAACAAGTACACGTTTAATGAATAAACAAATTCTGCTTTAAATTACCCGATATAGGAAGTTTTGGAATAGAATACCTGAACCAAGTCCGAAATCGGGATCCAATACGCTGTTTCCCCAACTATAAATATTTAGAATTAATAATTGCTTCTGAAAATGACATTTTGTATGTCAAAATAAGTATGAACCACAAGAAGTAAGTAGAACCTGCTGAAATTGCGGCTGCTATTATTACTAAAATATAGGTTTATTTCTACTTAATGAATTCTAACCTAAGGATTATCATTTCTTATTAAATAAAGATTCTACATTAGAGAAAACGTATTACTTTCGAAAGCATTTCCATTCCCGCAATGTTTGCTTCTGCGGTCGAGGTGTTGCAAATGAATTGTATACGTACGTAATAACTCTATTTTTAAAATTATAAGCGGTGCAATACGGACATTGGTATTATGTAGTCCAATGTGTAGACTCTACTAACATGTTGATTGCCTCGCACTGTAAATAACAGATCGAGTTTAATCGTCTCTTGTATCCCCAGACGAGCACTTTAGATACTGTTTTTAGGGGCCGCGCTGTAGTAGTGCGGATACGCATTGCCACTCGAAGTCACAGCGAAATGTGGTCGATCGGCTGGGGTGTTCGAATCCCAGATGGGGCGACCGCATTTCGCTTAGTTAAGTTTAGGGTGGATGTTGCATGAATGTTTAGTGTGTAAGGGACGCCCGCACCACCCTGAAGTAATGCGAAAGCGGTTCCGTGGCGGGGGGGGGGGCGATAGTATGAATGAATGAGAAAAAAAGACACAATTTTTACATTAAACGTCTCTTTAAATACTCTTTCAGATCTTTCAGTACTGAACCTGTAACAGTAGTTCGGGTTCTGTCGCATAATCAACCATAATGGAAGTTTTGACTACCGCGTTTCTTGCAAACCGACGATTATATGCTAGTTGTTTTTAAATTCAGGGCTAGTTGATCTGTCGATTAACTTCAGAAAAACTTGTTCAAATAAAAATGATACAGTTTCAGGGGGCGAATGTTTTGGGAAAATGAAACAACAAAGTCAACTTAGGTTTGAAGCGGAAAATCATCAACAGCCTTTTTCGTCACCGGGTTCTTCGCTGGACGTCCTTCTCCTCAGCACTAACGTGGAAACACGGAGGAAATACATTAAATTCGAATCGGAACAACAGAAATTTCAGAAAAGAAGTTTTGCGCTCTGCCAACTGAGCTACCGCCACAAGCGGAAGATGCATGATTTTAGTTTTGTTTAATTATTCACCTAATACTCTTTCAACTAGCTCGATTATATATTTTCTTGAAAGATATTGTAGCGCCTCTGTAGGTCTAAAATTATTCATACACGAGACATATGCCTGTAATATAATGTACTTTGTTCTTAGTAATAATTCTACAGATGAAACAATTTCGTCTGTTGTTATTTTTAGGTTTAGGTAAGTTATACAGGATGTTCTATTCAAAATATTAATACAATGTAATAATGTAAAGTCTGTGTGATAGTATCTCAGTTGACAGAACGCTCGCTTTCTGGACATAACGTCGATTTTGGCGTAGAGTCATATAAAAATCGTGTACTAAAACCCACCATACACAATTTTTCAATTCGGTTGGAAAGAATCTTAAGAAGAATTAATATAACTTCCTATAACAACAAATCATTGTATTAGTTTCTCTGTTGTTTCGGAGGCTTAGAGGAGTCTAGCTAAACGATAGCAACCGAACTGTAGCCAATGTAAAAGGCAGTACGTATGATGCAATACGTTCGAACATCTTGCTAATAGTTTTGTCATTGTTCTACTGGTAAGAAAATCAGATACCTCTTGACATTGGGATTGTGGGTATCATATTCTTAATGGATGGATAGTGCATACATTTCACTAGTATAGTTACACATATGGCGTAAATCTGGATTGATTTCGCCATATTTTTACACTGTTTTCAACAATTTGTTACTAAAAGTTTATATGATTTTTATGATAATGTTAACACCTCATTTCAATCTTGTTTGTGCTGCCTACTAGTTAAAAAATCAGAAGTGAAAAGGTAGCATGGTAATGCAGCTACGATGACAATAGAAAACGACAATATTAACCTATTTTGAGTCAGTTTCTTCTTAGAGTATTTTATCTCTTACGAGACGTAGCGATCTTCTCTCCTAGCTTATTTTGAGTCCCTTTAGTAGCCCCTTAATCCCAAAATTATTCCATGAAATATCCGTCGTTAGGATTCGACGTTAATTTGTAGATTGTCTGCGTTTCTACCATAAAACTAAGAAGATATGCATAGCAGAAAAGATGCTGGTGTGTGGAGCGAAAAGCTATTGCTGAATATAAGGCAATGTATGATTTAGAAAGAAGCAACCTGTATAGTATTATACAATACTGCGAACTTTACAAAAAATATAAATATTAGCTGATGTTAAATACTCTATACCAATGAGGGGCACAAGATATCCATGCTAGAATTGACGCTGTTCTGATTTGATAGTACATTCTGTAACGAGGTTGGAATGGAAATTCGATGCAAGTGGAATCTTCCGAACGCGAGCTGAAGGCGAGCGTGAGGAACCACGAGCATCGAATTTCCATTCCCAACCGAGTAGCAGACTATACTTTCTCCACGGCCACAAGATATGTAATAAATACAATAAAATTAATAAGATTCGGAACAAATATTTACAAAGAAATTGCAAAATTATGACGTTTCAAGTCAATTGTTAGTCATGGATTCCTAGACTAACTGTTTTTTTTTTTGTTATACTGTTACGGAATATTCATTCCATTACTAGTGATGGAATGAAATACATGCAAAATGCATAAGCCGGTAAGTGTTTTAGAATATTTCTTCCATAGCAAGGGTTAAATGTTCTATTATCAAAATTTATTTCAGAATTGTGAAATTCCGTAGTGGTCGTGGAGAAAACAAATTCTGTTATAAAAGAAATATATGTAGTAGGACAATCTAAACAAATTAATTGACAATAAATGACAACTACATTGAATTTGAAGCCATATCAAGTAAACATTTCCAACATATAAAAAAATTCCAAATCGCGGGCATGTTATGCTTATTCTTGGTAGTTGTAGGGTTAGCTAACTGTGCGGAATTATTTGGATATTTTTTAACACAGCAGAGAACTCCTGAGTTTTCCGAAATGGTTGTAAAAATTAATAACTTTACAGTATTGAGTAAAATTGCTGCAAACGGAATAGTACTCATCAACAGCTTTTTCGTCCCACTCTTTGGCATCGTCCTCTTATCTGCCACGTGTTTCTTTTCAAAGCTAATGCAAAAACCCGGGGGACTTCCATAGAAGGTTTTTGGCATTAAGAATCTACGGTTGCAAACCGAATTGGAAAATTGCGTGTTTTGGGTTGTAGCACGCTAACAGTTGAACCCAAGCCATGATGATGTTTTGCTCAGAAAGGGAGCGCTCTGGCAACTGCGCTGTCACCGCACTACTCTTGTGACGCCTAGTTGTACGACGGCGACAACAAAAATGGTTTTATGCACACAAAAGCGAAGTATCAAATTCCTAAGCAAGGTCCAGGTATCAAGGACTAGGGTTCGACTAGCTACAGTCGAAGAAGGGTGGTTCGATGTAAGCCTAGGCGCCACCTGTTTAAAAAAAACCCTTTCCTCCTCGAAGATAACTTTGGTAAACAGGAACCTTCCTGGATGAACTTACCTTGCTTGATAATATTAAACTTATTTTCCGAGACAGAATAAAACACAACTGTAATAGACAGATTTCCAAATATAATGATAAAAAAAAATAAGTAATCAATACAAAAGTATATATGTATGACGCATAAACAAAAAAAAATCCCAAGTTATATATATGTACATCAATGAATAAATAAAATGAACGGACCACAGTACGTTACTTTCTCTGATTTGGTTTGTACATACAGAACTGAACCCAAAATTTCTACGGAAAACAATAATGCGTAGATCAGTATTTTATAATTAGGAAGCGTTAATCCACTTCTACAAAGTTAAACAAACCACCGAATTCCCGTCTAGAATCGACGATATTGCGAGGCTTCGTATACGCAAAACTAGATTAATTACCCAAAATAAATGGTATATGCGCACGGATAATTATAAATTTACGCAAAATTCCCCCTTTCGTTTGAACTTTAAATCAGAAAATATTATCTGGTAATCTGCAGACCATTTAACAAGTTCTCAATATACAAAAGTGATTTAAATATGAACAAGAATGTTTCCAAATAAAATATTTAACTAAATACAAAAATTTTGTTGAATATTTATTATATTTCAATATAAATACGACTACGCAATTAAACAAGTTGCAGTTGTTCGTTTTTGGCTAGTTTTCGAAATTCCGTGAACTTATCAACCCAACGCAGGTAAGGTAAAAAGGAACTAACAGACCTTGAACGCAGGTTTTCTTTACCCCGATGGACTCGATGTAGGCCCATATGCTATTCATGCACCGCCGAAGGTTCCTGCACTGGAATTTCTAGCCTGGAATCTCGGAATTTCCCACGTTGTTATAAATGCGATCAGAATCCGGATTTTTTTCCACTCTTCCGGCTGCCGTTTGCTTGCCATAAGATGTAAAATTGGCCGAAAGAAAAACTCTCCTGAGTGCACTAAATTAGGATTACTCCCAGGGAAAAATTTACTATCACCCTACCGTGTTTAAACTTCCCCTAATCACTTGAAAATTCACAAATTGGAATAACCTTCCGTGTCGTAACGACCTTAATTAAAAATTCCAGTCTGCACCTCTTTAGAATTGAAAGCGTTCTTCTTACTAATCCAACTGACTGCGGTCCGAGATCCGAAAATTCCCGATCGATGCGCAGAACACAAAAATGAGAACAAGTTTTTGAATTCAAAACCCGAAAATATGCCGTCCAAAACGCTGAAATGGAAAACCACTCCTGATATACACTATGCGTCAGAAATCACACGTTACACTCTAATACATTTCTAAGTGGAGGTGCTTTAAATAAGTTTTCTCCACGACCACTACGGAATTTCACAATTCTGAAATCAATTTTGATAATAGAATTCTAAACCCTTGTTATGGAAGAGATATTCTAAAACACTTACCTGCTTATGCATTTTGCATGTATTTCATTCCATCACTAGTAATGGAATGAATATTCCGTAACAGTATAACAAAAAAACAGTTAGTCTAGGAATCCATGACTAACAATTGACTTGAAACATCATAATTTTGCAATTTCTTTGTAAATATGTGTTCTGAATCTTATCAATATTATTGTATTTATTACATATCTTGTGGTCGTGGAGAAAGTATAGTCTGCTACTCGGTTGGGAATGGAAATTCGATGCTCGTGGTTCCTCACGCTCGCCTTCGGCTCGCGTTCGGGAGATTCCACTCGCATCGAATTTCCATTCCAACCTCGTTACAGAATGTATTATTCTGCGTTTGATACACTATTAACGGCCATTACACGATATCGAGTTTAAAAGGAAAGTTTTAGTTGTGACCGATAATAACCGAACCATATATAACAATTAGTTTTTCAAGCCGGGTGTATTTATAATTAAAAAAAAGCAAGTAGGCAGACTAAAAATTCAATATAATTCGTAATCCTTTCCTGTGTTATTTCTTTAATATTTATATGAAATAGTCAATAATCAACTGTACGTTTAACCTTCACTGCTGTATTTAGTAAACTAACGGCCATAAATAATCTATAAAATATAATTTTATTTAAATAACATTTATTGTGGATTAATAAAGTTTCTTAGTTAACATTTATTCTTAAATTGTGTAGGATTTTATAATAATCGGGTAGAACGTACAGAAGATAATTCCTACAATCCTACAAAAAGGCGAATTTATTGGTATCGTGTAGATAATAAAATAAATACATTAAAATACATACTATTCATCTAAAAATCATATAACCAACAAAGATATTTTAATGTCGGTGTCAGTAGAATATGCAAATATATATAAATCCGGCCCGTATTCATCATATGTGACAAAGTGTATAGCTCCAAGACCTCCCTTTCCTTATTCCTAACCGTTTACCCTTATAACTATTATTCTCCAAGGCAACTTCAAGATCCATTTATTATACCCGTCATGACTTCCTTATTTCAAACAAACTATTCTAATTATTCCCGCATTTCTCAGTTTTGCAAGAAATTCTATTTCTAATCTTATCCTTATAAATATCATGCTATTAATGGATTACAGTTCTTGCCAGCGCCTACAGAAACGGAAAGATAATTGAATAATTTATTATTTCTCATGACCATAACTGGAAAACTTTTAAATTGCTGCAAAGCAGAAACTGCATCGTAACATAAATTCAATATGATGTACCACTGGCTGATATCTCTAGCGGAAATTTGTGCTAAATGTAATAATTTCTGTTCGCGCTTCCTCTTCGGTGTGTTTGCATTTAGTTTGAAGTGCAGAAACTTCAACGGTGCTCAAAGAAATTTCTCTGCGTTGTTGAAAGTATTCATTAGTAGATGTGCTGTTGGAGACAATGCTTGAGGTTACACACCACTAGCTTAATTAGATGTGCATTAGCTTGGAAAAAGAAGTAATTATTTATTTGTTTTATATCGAGTATTTAGTTAAGTATTAACAGAATATTTTAGAGTTCCATAACCAATTCTTCTGAAATTGGCTGACAGCTAACCCATGGATTTTGAATTTTAGGAATTCATACGTTTCCTACGTTATGAGTTTACTGTTCAATAACAGGATCAATTTTACGGGTTCTTCTCCTCGCTGGAGAGTAACTAGCCAATGTGACCGTATGAGAAAAATTATAAGACCAGTTTATTGGACTTTCCCAACTTTCAAACAGTCTTTGCATATTTACGGAAGTAAATTACATCTACATATTAATGTCCTAGAGTTTTATTAGACCACAAAAATAATAAGGTACAAACGAGCAAGCGTCTACATTAGGCAAAGTCTATAGTTGCAACGCTTTTGTTTATTTTTACATAATTTTCTAAATAAATATTGAACGATCACATTTGTACGAATTGTTACCATTAAGGGATTGCATAAATTTGAGGGTACAAAATTATTACAGGAGTAGTTACAACATAATATAGCTAAGGTGAAAAACAGACAAGTGTACTATTTAGGAGTCAGGAAGAGATAATTATTTCTTGCCTTACTTCGTTGAAATTCATCTTTATTTTTTAATAATAATAATAGTTACCCTGTACAATTTATTTTTCTTCGTATTCTTGCCACAGACAGACGCGGAAGGTTCTAATGATTGTTTTAAAAATGTATCCAACTATAACAAACCTATTATAGTTCGTACTTAACGTTGAATATTCCTTGTTTAATTGCACTCAACACACAATTAGCATTACAACACGAAATTTTTTAATGATGACTAATCCGATCGCGGTCAGCTGCTTATATAAAGCAAATGGATTTTTCAGTTTATGCCAGGGCCAGCTGTCAAATAAATTCCGCTACTTGGTAATAGATGGCGTCAGATGGCCATATAGCCGCTGATTCCTGAATGAAATTGAGTACTACAAGAGGGGGGTCGCAAAAAAAAATTTGGCTGAAAGGGAGACGCACTTTAAAAAGCTTGGTTACCACTGTTTTAGGGTATGATCAGCAGTCGGAAAGAACGATAATTTTTAAAAGAATAGCGATAACGATAGCGATACCGATACTCGATACTTTTCAGAAAATATCGCTATACCGATATTCGCAACTGAAAAAATAATCGCTATAGTTTTAGCAACATATTTCCGTTGGGAAACGAAGAGTAAATAAATAAAAGCAATATAATAGTTTGCAGTTTTATCAATAGAGGGCGGTTAAACGCAGAGTGAACAACTGTTAGTATCTGCGCTGCGCTGGCTGCTGGCGCGCACGTCGTGTTCCTGTCAGTCGTAATGGAGCAACGAGTAAATATTACATTTTGTTTTACAAAAAACTCTAAAAAATCGTTATGACACGTTGAAAAATGTGTACTATGGTGACTACTGTCGTACTGGTGAGTTTGAATTGTTTAAACGTTTTAAAACTGACATGACGAAATTCAAAATTACGATAGATGAAAGTGTTTATAAATAATACATCGAAATGCAAACTTCATCGCAAAGTGCGAGTAATTATGACAAAACATCACCGAATAACACCCGTATTACAGCAATAAAGAGACTATTTAACATTATACATTAAGATTTGAAAAAGGAGCAAATCTCTGTAAAGTTTTTTCAGCACAGTCTTGTACAAAACAAAGAGCAGGAACAGGAATTGGAAAATTATCGCCAAGGCTCACAGAGCTTGCAAAATCGAGAAACAGAACCATGTTGATTACTTCTTTCGGTAAACAGGATGTGGCCATTAAGAAATTATGCCCTAAAAACAAGCAGTACATAGTGTATTCTATATTCAAGTGATGGAGGGATTATAACACATTTTTTGGTGGTGTCCAAAATTTCCAGAAAGTGGTTATTTCTATTTGGTTTCTTTCAAGTAATATCGTTATTGTATCACCGAAGGGTGCCTGGTAATCCCTGGTTAACATTTGACGAAGTTGTAAATACAGGTGAAATAGCAGACCCGTCTTTAGGAATTTCATCTGAAAGTTCAACATTTTCGAATATCCGTTATATTAAGGTGTAAATACACATCGACAATTCTTACAAATAATCAATCTATAACATAGAATTATAATTACATAAAACATAAAATATGCCATCTCTCTGATGTATTTATTTTACAGTAACCGGAATTATCTGTCCAACTTTTCTGTACAGTATAGTGGTAGTCATACCAAGTTTCACCTAAGTAACATACGAGGCGTTTTCAACTGAAACCCATCTTTGATCAACTTAGCCTTGAAAACCAATGCAATAATTCAAATTATGTTTGTTAATTTTAATAGTGTTTGTAAGCAAAACATTGATAAGTTTCTGGCGTTTGAATTTTATTCTGACTTTTAAAACTTGGATTTTGAAATGGCGTTTGTTGTTCAAAATCCGTCCAAGTGTGATCAGAGTGCGGTCCTACTATTTGTATGCGCTGATGGTGGGCAACCCTTGCATATTCATACGCGAACGCAAGCAGTGTGTGGAAATGCATGTATTGTGTACCTAACTTTGAAGGAATGGTGACGAAAATGTAAGACTGATATAGAGGGGACTCTGGATGAGTCGCCACCAGGTGCGCGGTGTACTGCATTAACAGAAAACAATATGGCATTTGTGGAAGGCCTTATTAGAGAAAATCCTTGAATTTCAATTACAGAAATTTCACAAATTGTTGATGCAAGTGTATATGTGTGTCCATAGTATTGTTCGCAGTCTGGGTTACAGCACAGTTTGTTCGCAATGAATTTCTCGCCTCTTGTCTAATGAACGAAAATGGGCGTATCTCTGCAACACCTCACAGACTATAGGCAAAATGGTCGGTCAATAGTTGCTGGTGACAAAACTGGGTAACATTACTACGAGCCATCCAGTAAGTTTTCGTCGATGCAGTAGGAACATTCAATCTCACTACCACCGAAGAAGTTTAAAGCACAACCTCCTGCAGGCAAGGTGACATTAACATCTTTTTTCGACCATGAAGGACCCTTGTTGATAGAGTTCAAGGAACCTGGAGTAAATATCAATGCAAATCTATACACTGAAACTTTGAACAACCTGCATCAAGCAATAAGACGGAAACTTATGCATGGGGTCATTTTTCACGACAATGCTAAACCTCATGTTGCTAATGTGGTAAAAGAAAATCTTCAACGAAAGAAATGGAGGATTTAGAGCATCCACTTTATAGCCCGGATCTATAGACTTGCGATTTCCATATTTTTGGACCGTTGAAAAAGGCGTTAAAAGGTCGACATTTGGGTCTTACATAGAAGTACAGATAGCTGTGGAAGACTTCTTCAATCAGCAGCCACAAGAATTCTATGAACAGGGTATAGGTCGGTTAGTAAAACAATGGGTTAGGTGCCTTAACTGTGACTGTAATTATTTGCAATTAAATTGTTGAATAAGTTTTTTATAAAGCAAAGATTGGTTTCAATTGAAAACACCTCGTATGTATCTATTTTCTTGGCGATATGTTTTAATGTTCTGTAGACACTCGCGGCACCACGTTTGTAATCTGTTTGATTACATATCGCTGATTGTTTAAATACAATGCGTTTAATAATTTTGAGCAATGCACTTCCAGAACACTTGCAATGTAATCTTCATTCAATCTTTGAATTAACAATTTTACTGTAAGCAAGCAGTTTTCTCGGTATATTTAATATATTGTTTGCCCAATCAAATGTTCGCTATCAGTCCACGGTGTCCAAATTTTTACGTAAAGCGTAAATATATAACTACATCGCACAGAAAATCATCAACAAGTGCTTTGCACTGTTTTCTTCTTAAGTTTAAAAATTATGTGATTAAGGCGGACAACAAGGCGTATATTTAATATAATCTTTGAAAATCAACTTATTACTCATGCACCCTAGTTAAGGAAGCTTATGTTGATTTATAGTTTACTAGATTCAACATAAATAAGCATAGTTCAACTAAGTAGGGTAATCGTAAAAATGAATTGAAAACCGGGAATTTAAGCTTCTTGCTTGAATCACAACTCCTAGGCAAGCTCAACCTCCGCGCAATACGTAAATTAACCGAATGAGGCCGGTGCTTTAAGCCGAGTTACAAATAGATTGTAAATACTTGTTCTACAAGTACCTCTACTACCCTGTGGACCTGTTGTGTGGTTGAGTGTTGACTCCTGAATCCAAACTGATGATCGGGTATCAGTTTTTGATCTTCGATTATAGGGGTTAGCTTTTTCAGGAATAGTCTTTCGAATTGTTTGGACAACATTAACAATGCCTTCGAAAGCAAAATTTACTGCGCGGCTGTCTTCCTTGACGTTAGCCAGGCCTTTGACAAGGTCTGGCATGAAAGTCTGCCCTACAAACTCAAGCAGGCCATCCCTTATACTTACTACCTGATCATTAAATCATATCTTGAAGAAAGAAACTTTCAAGTAAAATTTGGAAAAGCTTTATCAGACCTCTACCCCGTCAAATCTGGAGTCCTGCAAGGAAGCGTTTTAGGGCCAGTTCTGTATGTTTTATATACAGCTGACATTCCTACGAATCCCAACAATATGATTGCAACATACGCTGACGATACAGCAATCCTCTCTACTAATACCGATCCTATCCTAGCCGCTCGAAACCTACAGCAAAATGTAAACGATGTATGTGATTGCCTCAAAAAATGGCGATTCAAAATTAATGCTCATAAAACTCTTCAAATTACCTTCACTAAACGAAGAGGCACTGTCCCTGACGTTAACATGGGTGGCCAAGCACTACCCCGAGCAGAATGTGTAAAATATCTCGGCATGCATCTTAATAAAGGCTTAACCTGGAAAACGCGCATTTGGACCAAGAGGAAACAACTGAACCTTAAACTGAAGAAGTACTATTGGTTAATTGGCCGTAACTCTAAACTATCGCTTGCCAACAAATTATTAGTTTAAAAATGTATATTAGAACCGATATGGAGTTATGGCATCCAGCTGTGGGGCACTGCCTCTCACTCAAATATTGAAATTTTGGAACGATTTCAGTCTAAGACACTTCGCATGATCCCTAATGCACCCTACTATGTACCCAACAAAGAAATCTTGAATGACCTGAAAGTGAAAACTGTGTAAGAAGAAATAGTTAAGTGTAGTGAAAAATATCTACTGCAATTGGAAACACATCCTAATCCACTAGTGTCAAACTTGCTCGATGATAGTGACCAAGTGCGTAGACTTAAACGTTTTAAACCGTTAGATTTACCTTCTTGCTTTTAGCTTGTCAGACTTTAAATTAACAAATGTAAACTAGATATACCTTTAAGTAAGCGGATATAGGTATTATTTAAAGTAGACTATATAACAATACGCCTGCCCGTTCTACACCAATTACAAAGTAATTTTCCATAAAATACACCCCCGTTGAGATCACTCACCTACCCTGTTTACATAACTTACTACCTGCTTCTCTCTCTAGTGAAAACTCTTTTCAGTTAGTAAATGTAGAAAATAGAGATTAGTTTGAATAAATATGAAGTTTTTACAAGTTACTTAAATTGCGGTTGTTTTTATTGTGGCAGTCCGGGAATTAAACTACCAAACTTCGAATATCAGTTAACGAGGTTGAGGAGTTCAACCACGTAAATACCTACATGTTTATTACTTACTATAGTATCTTTATTTACAAGGATACGAACTATGTATAATAAATGTTTCATTTGTGAGCTATGAGTAGCAAAAAGAATATAACTGGTGAAAAATTGAAGTAAAATTTATAATGGCCTAAATAAAAACAAGACTTCTGTTTTATTTGCATTACTAGTAAATTTATGTCATGCTATTTTCAGATGGACCAGTGGTGATAGTCCGTGCCGAAGAGGTGCTGCTCGTGGTCCTGGTGCTTACTCTGTGGGTAGCTGCGATTGCCTTGTTTTTCAACCGTTGGGGAAAGATACGGATGCTAGAACCTTATCAGCCAAAGTTCCAACAAGCACATCGACCTTCGTGTCCACTAGCTCCCTTAAGTCCACCGGGAATCACTCCCCAAGTGAGCACTGTGCAACGGCCTCAGAAATCGATCTGTGCACGCTACGGAAGTCTTCAGTATTGCAGTTTATAAGCAAAATAACCATTATTACTATTAAAGAAGGAACCGAATGGTATTTAAAGAAAAGTAATAAATCTTCCGGGATTCAATACGAAGAAAATTTTAAAATTTGCGTGCCTTACGTACGACCACTATTGATACTGCTTTGTCGTTCATTCCCCTTCAAAAATTTGTAAATCTGCAATCGACAGCTACGCAAAAAGAAAATTGATGGATCTTTAATGCTGATGAAAACATTTTGCAGGTTTTTACTTCACACAAGCCAGACAGCGAGCTTGCACCCAATAAACGAAATGTAGGCTGTTGTTTTGCTCAGATTGTGTATCTAACTGTCGGTTCTATTTTGTATAGTAAATTTGGTTAATTTGTTAATTATAGTGAATACCCCAACCTTTTGCACTTCGCACTTTGCAAATCGTAACGCACAAAACAAATATGCAATTATAACGCACCTAGCACGCACCAAGATCGATTTCAGTTTTTTTACTTTATTTTTATAGCATAATTTTAGACTAGAAATAAACATACCATTTGTGAGCCATTACATTTGAGCAAACCTCAAATATGAATACGACGCTTTTACGATTTAATATAATGATATTTTGCACAATGTGAAGTCGTATTTTCATATTATGTCAACAATTTTATATCAAAATATATCCAGAAGTAGCCAATCCTATCCAATTTTAAGCAATAAAGTAACGTCGCCGTACATCAGACGCCTACTGTAATAGTAATATATGACGTTAGAAGTTACAGCCTGGCAGACGTGTCAATTCTCCACTATATATTTTTATCTAAAATTTGCCATTTTGTTTTACCTTATGTGAATACTTCAAAACCTGAAACGACCGTTGAAAGACTTTAATATTGACTGACCCTACTCTGCAAAATGTTCTCGCTTTTGAAATGGCATGTCCTCTTATATTAGCTCTACCCTTTGAAAAAGTTACATAAAAACGTACAAGACTAGCAATTAATTTGATAAAAGCTGGAAGTGAAAGGATTCTAGTAATTTAAACTGTCTTAGGATCTCCGAAACGGACATTGTTCAGAGAAAAGGAGTTGAAGTATATTATTGACACAAAGTGAAACTCAATCAAATTAGATTTACTTGAAAGAAATTCGGTTGTTTCATTAAATATTTGTTTTTTTAGCGTATTTTTTAACATGTTTTCCTAGATTTGCCATATATAATTCCTAACTATGTTACAATAAAAGGGGTAAAGGAGAATGGGGATGATTCAAACACTTGATATTTCGTGCCATATTTTCAACAAAAATATTTTTTTTATTTCTCTTCAGAACTCGTTAGTGTAATGTATTTTGTAACAACTGAGATTATCATTTGGTTTGAAAAACATAACCAATAATTATCAATATTTTTTTCAGAATTTCTAATTTGATCGAATCTACCCCAGCTATGAGGAAACTTCAACCAGTACTTGGGGGTAGTTTCAACCGGTATAACAGAATCTCACTATTGCAAAAGAAATTGTATTTATTTATAAACAACAATGTGTGCACATAGTTACCACTTAAACTATGTTTTAATTCACGTATTTATCTGATTCGGTTGCATAGCGGAACGCTGAGGAAGCCCCTCAAACGGTATTCGTAGTCCAGCACAATCCGCGCTGGTCAGTACTCGGATGGGTGGACCAATATAGTGACATATGCAACCGGTCGTGCGTCGGAGGGTACGTAAAGCCGCCGGTCCCGGTCATACGAACATCTTTGACAATCGTAAACCGTGTAGTGGAACTTCTCTTCTCTGTTCAACGGGTTAGGTTAGCCTCTTGCCCGGCATACGTGCAAGCTGGACTCACAGAACCTACTCTATTGTAGGTAATTAACAAGCCACTGGCCTATACACAAAAGAAGAAGAAGTATTTATCTGATATGCTAACCCTTGAAGTAAAATTTAAACTCGAAGAATGTCCAAGTCCTAACAGTCCAGTATTGAAACGGCTGGGTATGACTACCCTTATGTCATCTCTTTCTGCCAGGGCAATATCTTCTCTGTCCGGGAAAATAAATGTGCTTGCAGTATTTTTTCGTTTTAAAAACTTTATTTCGTACTCGTTTCCATTTACGTAACACTTTTCCAACATAATACACTGCAGATCATTTTGTACAAGATTTTGCAAATACAAAATCATCTTCTTCTTCTTCGAGTGCTTTTATCTCTTAGGAGACGTAGGGATCGTCTCTCCTATGCCTGTGTTGCGCGTTTACAGGACCTACAACTTAACGTGGGCTCCAAACCACGGGATGTGTAAACACTTCTATTCCAGAGAATATTACACTACGCAGAATACCTCGCTGGTTTGCCATTGCCTTGCGAGAGAGAACGGCCGTTAAAAATCCGATGTTCCAGTACTGGAAATTGAACCCAAGACCTTCAGCGTAGAAGTCTAACGAGCTAACCTCTACCCCATGGTCGCCTCACACAAAATCATCTACTTTCATAATATATTCAACATTTAATTCCATAGGAAATTCATCTAAGGGTGAATCATCTTGAAAACTTACAGAACTTTCTGAAGAAGTTTCACTGTTTTTTGTATTCGATAATCTTCCGTTTCGTTGTCTTTGAATTTTCAGATAAAGTTTCTTTCTCTTCTCCAGCTGTCTGTAATTAATTTAATTCTATGGTAAAAGTATAGATCTTGGACTTACATTCTCGCCTTCTTCTCTTAGTTTGCTTTTTCTTGGGCGATTTGGGTAACGGTCTAATACCCTCAATTCGAATCTTGGCTTTCATCTCGTTTTCTATTTGGTGTCTGCCTTCTTCCTCTTTGTTTTCTTTTTCGTTTCTATTTTCATCGTCTTTCGCGTAATCCGGTTGTACCATCTGATCTCTGTTATTCGTAGGATTTTTTCCGTTCTACTGGTAATATGTAAACTTACAGAAAAGTCTTCTACACTAAAAGCTTGGCGATTCAAAGGTCATATAGATGTCTTTTTAAAGGTGTTAGTTGAGTTTGTAATCGTGAAAGTTTGACAGAATGCTATTTTGATTAACTCACCTACATTTCTAATGGTAATCACTTCATTAGGATTAGAGATTAACTAGTCATTAAAAGCAGCTGCTGAAGATGATTTAAATGGCCGGAAAACTCCCACATCGAGCGATTACAACCCATACGTTGTGTGTGGGGAGAATGGTTGTCGAGCAATAAAAGCATTCTGTTTATTTTTGAAAGCAGCGAGTATGTTTTATGATATGTTCAATAACTTTCACAAAGTTCTTCAGTCATCCACCACGATTTATTGTTGAGGACCAAAGATGAAACAGGGATCCCATCTATATATCTATAGGGTTCTCCCATTCTGGGGAACACAGAGGTTGGTGGAAGAACATTTCAACAAGCATTTATTATGCCCACAAGTATCACCACCTCCCCTCTTTCTGCAGAAAATATTTGTTTTACATGCTTTTTCCCCTTTTCTGAAGTAATTTTAATTGTTCTCTTCACGGCCACTCACATCCAAGTTATATTATCAGCCTTAAACTTAAGTTTTTCAAACAAGAGGATGTACTTAGGAACGAATCCTCGAGATTATCTTTATTGAAACCTATTGATCGTAAAAGACTGATACTGGAGCTAAAAGTAAATTCTATAGTTAGATAAAAACAATTATTTCCGATAATGCTCACCAGCTATTTTATTGTCTTTCTATGGGGAGGAAATGTCCATTTACATATCTTAGACGCAAACTCATATGCAAGACATCGGATTTGATTGTAAGGCAAATCATAGTGTAGCCGTGAACACTCTTTTATGTAGTTTGCTAAGTTTTGTTCCCCGGTCGCCGAGAAAACTTGTTTTAAGGAGTATTTAATTTGAAATGGTCTGTTCTCATCTTCGTCAGATGCCAGAATCAGATAATCTGGAATAATGCTCCTCTTTTCCTTGATATGTTATTTTTTGTTATTCGCGACATCAACGTATCTCTTCTTATGTTATGCTGCCTAGCTATCTCTCTAATAGGTAAGGATTTTGTAAAACATTTTTTAAGTGCAACTTCCATTATTTTCTAGTCAATTTCTCTATTCTTCTTCTTGTTGCAGTTTCTAGGCAACCACAAAGAAGAACAGCCATAATTTTCCTTCTTTATTCAGGGTTGGAGAACAGCCTGTGGTACCTTCAACCAGTGGTTGAAACTGCACCATATGTCTTCGTCTTCTTCCAGTAAGTCATATACCTGTTTCTTCTAATATTGTTATTGTTCTTGTTACGAAGAGGTCCAGCTATCTTTCCAGCGTGTTGGTGGTCTTCCAGATAGGCGTGTTGTTCCTGATTTGTGGTCTCTGGCAATTTTTGGGAGTCTATCGTTGGATATTTTTGTTACGTGTTCATTCCACTCTTTACGGCGTCTCCTCGTCCATATTACAACATCTTGGACATTGGACGTCTGTCTTATGTTCTCGTTTGGTATTCTATCGTAGAGTGTGTGTCCTGATATGGATCTTAGAACCTTCATTTCCGTGGTACGGAGTGATCTTTTGGTGTGTGCAGTATGGGCCCTTGTTTCTACCGCATATATCATAATGGGACAGATGCATGTTTTCTATATTTTAACTTTGGATTCAGTGTTCATGTTTTTGTTTCGCATATTATCTCCCTTAGGCATCCTGACACTCTTAAGTATATGTGATGGTTGAATTGTCCCCAGGTTGTTCTTGTATGCACTCTTAACAATTTTGATTCGAAAAAGTGCATTTAAGGTTACGATCTCAAATCATCTAGTAAGAACTCATTTTGAGTATGCACATTGCTGCAGAATAATAATCAATTTTGCACATCTATAACTTACCTTGGAGACTACTATATTTCAATATTATAAAAAAAAGAGGAGAGGACTATCCATATTTCCTTCAGCTGCACAACGACGGCCTTAGCAATACCAACTAACAGAAAAAACATTATTCGCGGAATTTAATTTTGCACCGGGCAATCTGCAGTTGTTGAATCTACCCCATGGTTAAATGATCCCCACTCCCCTACTGAAATACGAAGGCGTTGTTATTGCACTTATAAACTGGAAAGCAATACAAACCTCTGAAAATCGTTCGCGACCGCAGTTTTTTCATTACTTCCAATTTATCAAAGCAGCCGCAATAAATCAGCGGTAAAATAAAAGCTTCAATCTGTTCTCTAAGCCACAATAAGGCGCTGTCCGATAAGGACCCATCGGTAAAAACAGCTAATCAATTAAACTGATATCCAACCAGCAGACTCACTGGATGGATAGATTATTGGTATTATTTGCACCAATTTTCTGATCATTTATCCCTTAATTGCATTTTCGCATCACCACGAACTAAAAAGAAATTCAGGATTAGATACAAAAATTCGTATTTCTTTAAACCACCCACTAAGGATTTTACTTCGTATAGGAATTTATGGATTTCGTATCACGTATATTAAATGTTATCAAAAGGGGTTTAGTCTGAATTGGGAAGATTTGCTAAAGTAGAACCTTTCAATTGCAACGATTTTCAATATTTTCATACATGAAATTTCCATATTTCTCAAGTTTCAAACAGCGCGAAACATGCAGATAAGTCCAAAATATTATTAGGATTTAGGTAATCCCAGGATTTAGCTTTGTGGTATTGCAGACAAGTTTTCATGTTATTGGCCTAACAAATGCTTCTTGATGTGCGGTTAGAAAGAGAGCGAAATTCAATTAGTTAAACTACTGACCAGCCACATGAACTCCTCCTCGTTGTATATTTATTACCAGAAAACTGTAGTTATGAACAGAAGCTCTTAATGCTGGCCATAATCTGTCATATCCAATATTAAAACATGTAGGTTAGATTTAGTAGTACTAAAACTTGTTTCTCCATATACTACCGGATTAAGCATCAATCTGTATATAGGATTTACCTTAAATACTTGAAGTAAAATATATTCCACGATTTCAATCGCTCCGCCTGCTGTAGGGAAGTATTTCGGAATTATTACTCTTTTTGTATCCCTAATAATGACGAACGCCACCAAGGAAATCATGAATATAGACATATAAATTAGTGCTGGCAGCATAAACCGGATTATTCGGTTAACCGAAAACCGGTTAACCGAAAACCGGTTTTTTGTAAGAAACCAATATCCGGATAACCGGTTAACCGACTACCCGGTTTTTTTGAGTCCGATTCGGTGCCGGTTTTTTAAACCGGTCTATTAAACCGGTTTTTTAGGCTGGTTCTTGAGCCGGATTTTTAGGACGGTTTATTGAGCCGGTTTTGTGGGCCGGTTTACTAGGTCGGTTTTTTAATCCGCTTTTTTAGACCGGTTTGTTAAGTCGGTTATTTAGGCCGGTTTAATAACGGTTTTTTAAACCGGTTTTTAGGCCGG
>JABXWE010018733.1:0-10393 GCA_014611495.1 Limonius californicus
TGACGAAATTTTAGATAATTTGGGAAAATGCACATATTTCTCTACTTTAGATCTGGCACAAGGGTTTCACCAGATCGAGATGGACTCAGATTCTATAGAAAAAACAGCTTTTACCGTAAACAATGGTCATTACGAATACGTTAGAATGCCTTTTGGCCTAAAGAATGCACCAAGTACATTTCAAAGAGTAATGGACAATATTTTACGTGATTATTTATACAAATTTTGTTTCGTGTACATGGATGACGTAGTCATCTTTTCGAAATCGTTGCATGATCACATGGTACATCTCAAATTAATCTTTGAAAAATTTAAAGAGTATAATTTAAAAATACAAATTGATAAATCCGAATTTTTGCGTAAAGATGTTGAATTTTTAGGTCACGTTATTACACCAGAAGGCATAAAACCCAACCCTTCAAAAATTAAAGCAGTTCAAGAATACCCTCTTCCTAAATCAATCAAGGAAATTAGAGCTTTTTTAGGACTAGTTGGCTATTATAGGCGTTTTATCCAAAGTTTTGCGAAAATTGTTCAACCTTTCACTAAATGCTTAAAGAAAGGATCAAAAATCGATTTAAATGATCCATCTTATTTGCAAGCCTTTCAACAATGTAAAGATTTACTTTTGAATGCTCCTGTATTAGCTTATCCAGATTTCAGTAAAACGTTTCATGTCACCACAGATGCATCAAATGTAGCGATAGGAGGGGTGTTATCTCAGAATAACAAGCCAATTTCATTCTATTCTAGAACACTAAATAGTGCTGAAAAAAATTATTCTACTATAGAACGAGAATTATTAGGAATTGTAGAATGTACTAAACATTTTCGTCCTTATATTTACGGCCGACAATTTATAATTGAAACTGATCACAAACCTTTAGTTTGGTTGTTTTCCCTTAAAGACCCAAACTCTAGACTAGTTAAATGGCGGTTACGTCTCGAAGAATATGAATACAAAATCATGTACAAAAAAGGAAAAGATAACTTGGTCGCGGATGCTTTATCCCGTGTAGAAATCAATATTAATGAAAAAAATAATAATAGTGAAGTTCTAGATCTTTTATCAATATTGCCAAATGTCGATGAAGACGTGGATCTCTCAGATGACGACTTAGATAAGGATCAAAAACCAAATGATAACTCCAGTAATAATACCCAACATACTTCGATTGAAAATCCCGTATTCACTATGCCTATATCTGACAAGCCCGTTAATCATTTCATGAATCGAATAATTCTACAGCTAGGCGATCAATATAATGTAGTTTACAAAAGACCATTTTTGAAGCACAGCCATCAGGTTACTATCAGAAGAGGAAATGAATTACAAAATTTTAATAGATTATTTAAAGAAATCATAGACCCCAGTAAAATGTACGGAATCTACTTTAAAAATAATGAACTTGAAGCGAAATTCTTAATAGCGACACAAAACTTATTCAATAATAAGGTAAAATTTATTAAAAGTAATACTTTAGCAAAAGATTTAGAGAAATCAGATGATCAGTATAACGCAATCACTGAGTATCACTCTATTAACCACAATGGAATTACAGAAACTTATAATCACCTAAAAACTAAATATTACTACCCTGACATGAAAACTAAAATAAATAAAATTATCAACGAATGTGAAACTTGTCTCATCAATAAGTATGAACGAAATCCTTACAAAATTCAATTTTCTGGACCTTTATTAGCTAAAAGACCCTTTGATGTAATACACATTGATACTTTTAGTTTTGAAGGACATAAGTTCTTAACAATCATAGATCTATTTTCACGTTATGCTCAAGCTTATTTTATAAATGACGCAACAGGTATTACCATACTAAATAAGTTAAGACATTTCTTTTCGCATCATAATTACCCTAAGAAAATTGTGTGTGACGAAGGGAAAGAGTTCAAAAATAAGGTATTTCAAGAATTCTGTGAATTATTTAAGATCGAAACACATTTTACCACAAATTATAATAGTAGTTCCAATTCTCCCATAGAAAGATTACATTCGACTATTCTGGAAAAATTAAGAATCACAAAAACCCAAAATCAACAAGAAACACCACAGAATTTAATGATCTCAGCGATATTAATTTATAATCAATCGATTCATTCAACCACCGGGTACACCCCATTTACTTTGCTTTATGGCCCATACGAAAATCTCAATGCGCATGAGATCGAACTAGATAAAGCAGTTTTCGAAATTTACAACGAAAAACGAAAAAACGAATTGCTACCTTTTTATGAAGAATTATATGAAAAACAATTAAAAAGGGGTGTTAATACATTAACAAGTCGGAACAGAGACAAGCTTCCTCACGTAGAAATTAATGAACCAGTTGCATACTTCACTCGTCAAAGAATTAGAAAAACAGTTATCAAAAATTAACCATCGAACAAAAAGAGGTTTATTTAATGCTTTGGGAACTGCAGTCAAATTTATAACAGGTAATCCGGATAACGATGATCTAGTAGAAATAAATAAAAATTTAGACATCTTATACAAATATCAAGATAAAGTAGTTAAACAAATCGATCGATATACGTCCTTTGCGAATCATATTACTGAAAAATATTCCAAGGATCTACAAACAATTCAACAGAACTTAAATTCATCTTTTACTGCAATCAATAATATTAGCAATAATTTTGACATTCAATTGAACATACAATACAACAACTACATTAGTCAAAATTTATTAGATACCCTTCGACGTATTGAAAGAACTATCTCATTAGCTTTCTCTGAAATAACAAATCTCGAAATAATTTCGGATTCCGAATTAGTAGCAATTATAAATCATTTAAAACTCATTTATAGACCAACACAATTGATCACTTTTGATACCATTCATATTTTTTAAATTTTAGAATTTACAAAATTTCAGGTTTTATCAACAAAGAATATAATTACATGTATATTGTATATTCCAATCCTGAGCTCATCCTCGTACAAATACTCTAGAATTTATCCAATTCCTAATTACTTAAATAAGATTCTAATAACTCCATATAAATATCATCTTCAAAGTGCAAAGAGTGAACTGTGGAGCGACGAAAGATGCCAAGAAATTGAAAATCAAATTGTGTGTCGAAAAATACCCCAAACTAATGATTGTATTTTATCTAATGGTAAAGACTGTATTTATGCTTTAGTCAATAATGATTATCGATTGTAGGTTAAACTTGGTAATGGGAAGATATTAATATCTTGTAAAATAGATTTAGATGTAATCGAGGAATGTTTGGATAATATTAATCATTTTAACTTAAAAAAACAATGTATTGATTTCTTCCGAATACAATTGTAAACTTATTATAGAGGATCAAACTTTTGAGAATACTTTCAATAATTTTTCATTTAAGAATCCTTTGTTAAATCAGAATTATAAAACTAATATGATTGTAAACTTACAACCAAAGCATTTAAATGATGTAAACAGTTTAAAGGAAGAAGCTAAACTGTTAGATAATAATATTGAGCTACATCCGATCATACACATTGCTCATTTTTCAATAACCATTATATTTATGATTATTATTTGTATAATTTGTATCTTATTATACTTATTTAGAAATAGACTAAGATTTATTTTCAGGAAACAAACAAATGATGAAAACACTGGAACGACAGAATTAAAAAATTATGCAAAATTATATCCAGACTTAACCACTATTACACAGAACGAGGGCGTTCTGGCTTAAGGGGGAAGGAATTATGTCATCGGTTATTTTCTATAATTTAAGTAAACCCAAAATAATGTAATTAGCTTTTACATGCCTGTTTAACTTAGGAACTTTCCAGAATGACATGTTTACTTTCAAATAATTAAAATTACATTTAGCAAAGGTATAAGAATGCAAGTAAACCTATCATTAAGTTAGTCCAAGTTCATATTGGTTTTGTACTAGTGAGCTTTGTCTCTTAAAAATAAAAAACCAACTTTATATTCTACAAACATTTTTTCGTGTTTTATTCTTATAAACATAATTATATGTAGAACAAAATATTGCAATAGGAAGGGAAATATATGCAGTTTATTATGTTTGGGGATGGTATACAGGGTGATTAATTTTTATTTTTTCAATAAATACAGTTCCTTTAGAACAAACCACTTGAAACAAATTTTTTCGTTATTTTAAATAGCTTTTCGTGTTCTACAACAAACGCATATTTTTAATTTTGATACCTTGCTTTTTTTTTGCAATAAGTTACAAGGTCAAGGTTATCTAGACAAAATAACAATTTAGTTAGTATAACGTTGCCAAGTAGCATTAAATATTAAAATTCTTGTTGTATTTACAATTTAGTACGCTTTAACTTATTGCAAGAAAGGGCGTTTCATAAAACAAATGTTTTTGTGCTCGCTGTTTCTTTACTTTCCTAGTGATAATTTGCTTGGCCAGATTGAACAGAGCACAAAAAACTATGTAAGATAACTGAATACCGTCGTCGAACAGCTCCATGAAAAAATACGAGGGCTGTTCTCTTTCTGCTGAGCCCAGTAAAGTATTACACAATTTATTAACAAAACAAATTTATTTATAATTTTTCAAACTATTCTCTTCCACAGGCAATGCATTTTTAATCCGTGAAAACCAATCTTCACAACATTTTCCCCAATCTTCCCGCGTTAGGTTATTTATTTCATTTTTAAATGCGTCAACCGCTTCTTCGGTCAATGTAAAACGTAAACCCCGTAAGTTATTCTTTACACGCGGAAATAATAAGAAATCATTAAGTGCTAGGTCTGGACTATACGGCGAATGACCCATTATTTGAATGTTTTGGGCATTCAAATACTCAGTCGTTCGGACAGCATGGTGCTCCCGAGGGTTATCTTGGTGCAAGATAATCCTTCCTCTTGGACGTTTTTCGCGAACATTTTGGAGAAATTGAGGCAAACAAACCGTAGTATACCATTCAGCATTAACAGTACGACGATCCTCCGGTGGTACAGTGGAAACATGTCCAGTAATTAGAAAAACTGTGGCGACCTGAAGTATGGGTTTAAATTGAGTATTTTTAACGTCCATAACCTAAACCAAACGTGAAATTAAAAGTGAGTTCATTATCACAATTTAAAGAATAAACAACTTACCGACAACAAGTGATAAGAGTATAATAAAATTTGGAAGTGTTCACTGGAAATTACACAACACTTTGTTTAAATAATATAATGGTTTGCACGAGTACGAGGCTGGATGTGCTACGAGAAGTGGAGCTGTCTGGATAAATTTGGCGGGATTTCGGCTGACGGTGCATTCCAGGAGATTTGAGTGTACAGTCAGCGGCAACATTTTTGATGTACACTATACTTCAAAAGTTTGGATTAAGATAAGTCAACTCTGATTTAAATTGATATTTGTGTAAACTTTTATTGTTGGAATTTTGTGACTATCATTAAGCGAGGCCACGAACTATAAAAAAACCCTGAGATATTTATAATGTTTATATGCTAGTATTTTTAATTAATATTATTGGCGTAACCAACTTAAAAATTTCATTTATGGGCTAGCCGAGGTAAAGAAAAATCAAAATTAAATTTTTTTGAATAAGAATTATTTATTAAGAGTATATAAAGAGCATGTTTTTGGTAAGCCAACGTGGGGCTGCTGATTTAGTTAATTATGTAATATTTATTTAAAAATTATATTACACAGCATAAATTTATGACGCAAGCCAACGTGGGGCTATTTATTTATTTATTTATTTTTATAAGAGTTTTCATAGCAATATATATAATGTATCTGGAACGTTATATATATCACGTATAACGTTTCTGGAAGGTTGACGACGATTAGGAAATCTTCTGGAATACTCAGCAGGACAAGTGTTAGCGTTTCCCTCACAAACTCAGAATACCATATGCATATCTGCATATTCCGCAAACGTAAATTCCATATTTAATTACCTAATGTTTTCAATAATACCAATAAAGTGTTATGATGGCAGAATGATGACAAATTCATTATCTGTCATTGCATCAAAGCACTTTAAAGGCCGTAAACGTAATAAATTTGCAATATTGCCAAACGTAGTTTTAACGCAAGTATAAGCATTTAAAATAATGTTAAAATAAGTTACTTGAAATGATGAAAATTATTCATTCCCTTTCATTTTTAAGCGATCAATGATAATAAATTCTTGTAATTATCACTTAATGCAAACATCAAGTAACTTAATAAAAAAAAAAGCTTTCTGTACTGTTGCCTATTTTGAGTTTTAAAGCCTTCATGTATGTTCAGGAAGTGTTTGCGGACTTTTTAATAATAAGATCTCATTTTCGCCCAAGGAAACTAACTATCTTGCAATTTTCACGTCGCGATACGTGAAGATTGCACGATAGTTTTTGCACACCCTGTATATTTCCAGACTTTGTGTGTGACTCAGTGTTATTTATTGCTTTTAAAGTTACCTATTTCAGTAATAAAATATATCTGAATAGTATTGTTCTAAAGATTTACAAACTAAAATAAAATGTGAAATCTGGATACCCCAAAAAACCACAAAATTTAATAGCGGTATATAGTTACTAGCTGCCTACCATGCAATTATTCCTAATGTGTTATTAGTTGGTAGTTGAATGGTTGGGTAAGAACGGTGAATCGGTAGATGAAATAGTGGATTGGGAATAAGAGAGCAGTTCGGCGAACACAAATCATTGCTTCCCACCTGTCCCGGACTCTCGCTCAATCAACAGTCCTCACGGTCTGGCTCAGGAATGCCTCACACAATGCACTTTAACTAAAATGTAGAGCCTCTAATTTATGGCGTCACGCTTCTAAAGAAACGCTTCGAGTTTCCAGCACTTAATTACACGCAAAATTATCTTTGTTACAAATTTGTTAATTTTACATTGATCGCCGAAGCTGGGTGCGGTTTCAAGTTGGCTTCTCGCGTATGCCACCTAAGGAATTTGAATTAACAAGAATTCAAACCGATTAAGGAATGAACATAATACGTACGGATTATAATTCGATCGAAAGAACATCTAACAAAAAAAAAAGGAATTTAGAAACGCGCACCTGTCAAAGGTCTGAATTGTGGGTTGATTTCGTATTTACCGATACGAAACATGTTTCGGCCATCCGTTGGGCTCAGGATAAATTTATGGGTATCCAAATAAAAGACCGTGATTCCAGGGCCGAAGCATAAAGTGCATAGTGGCACTACATCATTTTAACATAATAAAAGAATGAATGGCTTTCAGATTTATGTCATCTTTCGGGCATATCAAAGTTGTTTCGATAAAAGAGAAACACAAAGCGCTTAGAAGATATCCTTCGGAGCAAAAAATATGTAAAATATAAGTATACGCCGGGATTACCCAGCAGTGCTTGAAAAAGTTTTTAAATTATTGCCCCTTCTTTATTTCCAATTAATTTTATTTTTACACTTTAAACGTATCGGAGTTATAAACGCGCCGTGGTTGAACTGGAATTATTTTAGAAAAATTAGCTTTACGGAAAACATTCAAATTTACTTGAAAATTGCAATCACTATAGTATATACAGGGTGTTTCAGAATCGCACGGCACTATTTTATGGATGTGTTCTCCAGCACGAAAGAAACAAAAAAGTTCATACAAACATATGGCTCAAATTTTTGTATTACCGAGATATTGAAACATAAAACATTCAGAGTAACTGTTTAAAGTGGTCTCCATTTTGTTGAATGCACCATTCAGCTTCTCTGTCAAGCTTTATAACATCAGGACGACCCTTGATAGTTGCTGCTGCTTCCACGATGCGATTCCTTAGCTCGTCTTGTATGCCAATAGACGTTGAATAAACCATAGACTTCATCCAGCCCCACACAAAATAATCTAAAGGCGTTAGATCAGGAGATCGTGGTGGCCATTTAACAGGTCCGTTTCGACCAACCCATCGATTACCATATGCTATGTTTAAATAATCAGTGACAATATGGGAAAGTGAGCAGGGGCACCGTCATACATAAACCACATCCCCTGCTTATTGGCAATCGGAATGTCTTCTAGATGGTTTACAGATCATTTTGCAAAAAATGCAAGTAAGATATTCCTGAAAGCCTTGTTGATAAAAAGAAGGGGCCGATGAGATTGTCACCAAGAAGACCACACCAAACATTTAATGAAAAGGTATGTGGGTAATGCATACTAGCAGTCGTATGAGGGTTTTCTTCGTTCCCAGTATGGGTGTTTCGAGTCGTGTTGTGATCAAAAACAAAACAAGCCACTCAGTTACAGCTAGATAAGATACAACGTGTCGCCTGTCTGAGTATAACAGGTGGAATGAGCACCTGTCCAACTGCAGCAATAGAGACCATGTTAGGACTAACGCCTCTACACCTTCAAAAGGAGGCAATGCTACATGCGATCACGCTTGCAAGGACAAATAAATTCAAATCAGGAGACCTGATAGGCCACTAAGGTATTCTAAGTCACACTCACCTAGAGCGAACGGCCTACACCGTATCGGATTGTATGCCAATAAGATGCAACTTCGACCAACCTTTTACAGTGACCATCACAGACCGGGAAGTGTGGTCCTCGGAAGGACCTTCATTCAAGAAAGGATTCCTTCAGTGGTATACGGTTCGAAGATGGAAGGAGGAGGAACTATAGCTTAGGCCTACGTGCCCGGTTGCCGCATTTCCGAACCCCTCGGTGCCGTAACTACCATCTTCTAGGCTTATGCCATAAACCTTTGCACAAAGATAAACCTAAGGAAGGGATATAAAAGTGCTACAATTGACATCCTCTCAGACAGCCAAGCAGCAATAAAAGCTTTAAAGGCTTCCATTTGTGAGTCGAAACTATTCTGGAAGTGCCTGAACAACCTCAAACAACTGGCAAACAGAAACCACGTAACCTTGTGGTGGGTGCCAGGGCATGAGGGTGTACCAGGCAACGAAAAGGCTGACGAACTCGCAAAACGCGGAGCCTCGACACCATTCACTGGACCTGAGCCTTGCTGTGGAATACAGAAAAGCCACATAAAACAGGCGGTCAAACTATAGGAGGAACAACAGAAATCCTCATACTGGTTAAATATTCCAGGACAACGTCAGGCAAAACAGTTCATCACTGTTTCTCAAAATAAAGCAAATCTCGCTTTGTCCCCCAGCAAAATGGATTTGAAAACCATCACTGGTCTATTCACAGGCCACACAACATTAAAATACCATGTTTTTAAGATTGGTAAAGCTGAGGACCAAATCTGTCGCTTATGTAACGAGGTAGCGGAAACGGCAGAACACATTCTATGCGAATGCAATGCTGCCTGTCGACGCAGACAAAAATTTTTCGGAAAGGCAACCATGACACCTGACGAAATAAGGGACTCGAAGTCCAAAGACATTATAAGGTTTATCAACAGCCTACAACTTCTCTAACAAAGAAACGGCTCATAAGGTACAAAAGAACCATTAAGGATCGAAGTGACGGAAGCCCAAAGCCCTCACATCCAATAATAATGGGTGTTTCAAAAATTAGTAATACCATTTCTTGCAAAACATGATTCATCGGTAACCAGCAGGCAGCTCAGGAAGTTAAGATATCGTGTGCATTGTCGAATTAATTGGCAGAAATTTCTGCGCTTGTTATAATCTTCTGGTAACAGATCTTGCACAGGCATAACGTGAAATTGATACAACTGTTGCTCACGCAATGTTCTCCATACCCTTGTACAGGATAAATTGAAACGAAGTGACAATCCTCTGGTGCTAGTACTAGGAGATAATTGAACAGCATTGAGTATTCCTTCTTCAACGTTTGCAGTTCGTCGAAATCTTTGCCTACCAGCGATCATTCGTTCAGGCTTTAGCGTGCCAGTGTCCCTAAGACGTCGTTCAATGGCTTCAAACGTTTTACGATTTGGTATCCTTCTAGTGAGAAATGTTTCATGGTATCTTCGAACAGCAGCAGCGCGATTTTTACGTTCCCCGCCACTCACACGAAAACGAGCATGAACTAGTAAAACAAGCTACTTAATCAACAGATTTAATGACAGATGTTTAATCAACTGTTAAAAAAATAAATCATATGCAATTGACGACTACTTGATTAACTTCGGACTTTTAGCTATTCACCTTTAACTTTCAATATCTCTGTAATAAATTAATTTGGACCATATGTTTGTATGCACTTTTTTGTTTATTTCGTGCTGGAGAACACATCCCTAAAATAGTACAGTTTTTTACAGTACGACAGTCGTATTACAAGAAGCACCAGCAGAAAGTTATCCGACAAGACCTGAAGATGGCAAATGTGATTTTGCCGAAACATCATCAAGACAACCATCCCAGTTCATCCCAGGACCAAGAAGTTACTACGCGGAAGAATACCTGGAAGCCAAAGCATATATATATATATATATATATATATTGCTATGTATTTTA
>JABXWE010018734.1:0-50742 GCA_014611495.1 Limonius californicus
CTTTTTTTTTCTCGTTCATTCATTCTACCGTAAAGGTAAATGAATATGTTATGGAAAAGTTAGGTAAAGATGATAGGGATATGGTAGAAAAGTTTAATGAGTGTGAAGGGAATATGATAGAAAGATTTGAGGAGATGAGTAAGGAAAAGATTGATAAATATGATAGAGATAGAATAGGAAAGGTTTATAAATATGAAGGAAAAATGATGGAAAAGTTCGATAAGGATAATGGTAATATGCTAGGTAAAGATGATGATAATATGATAGGAAATATTTATAGATATGATGGAAATAAGGAGAAAAAGGTTGGTAAATATGATAGAAATATGTTAGAGAAATTTGATGGAAATGATATGAAAATGGGTAAAGAATTTGATGAAAACAATTTAGATGGCTCACAAGTTAGTGGGAAAGGTGTTGAAATGTTAGAGGAGAAAGGTGTTGAAATATCAGAGGAAAATAAAAAGGATTTGATACAAGAATTAACTAATAAACAAGACAAATATAGAAAATTTAAAGAATCAATGCAACAGGGAACATTGGAAAGTACAATTATTAATTTGCGAAGAAACCAGAAAGTCCTACAAATGTATGGAAGTTACGTCGACAAAGGATATTACATACAGACAATAGTCAAGTAGGTAGGATTGATTTACTTAAAAGGTTATCACTTTAGAGTAAGAAGGATATAGTAATAAATTTATTTCATTCTAAAAGGGGAATTGGTTTGTTTATCGTCAGATTGCGGTGTACCATTCGGAAGACTTTTATGAGAGGGAAAATATGTCATGATATTTTGGTTAGCCTTGTATTTTCCTTCTCTACATTATCTTTGTGTTAACTTTAGTTGGTTTGGTGTACAATGTTTGGCACATCGAAGTATTTGATCAAGGATGTTCATTCATTTTTAAAAAGATGTAGGCGTAGATCGAATGAGATCGTTGAAGTATTTCGATTGGCCAGACATGAGGGTTGTCAGGGGGATGAGTAAATAATTTTAGTGTACAAAACAAAATGCAAAAAGCTGCGGATGTGAAACTGTTCACAGGAATCCGAGCTTAATAAAATTTCAAAACTGAGTAATAACAGTGTTAAGTTTCGAATGGAATATGCTTAAGTTGATTGTAACTTTACAAAACTATTAAAAGTTGGAGTTTAAAGAAACTGGAAATTTTTTATTTGGGATGCATTCAGAGTTAATGACAGCGAACTACGAAAGTGTGGTACTATAATTTATGAGCGACCCAGCAACTAAGATAGACCTCTATGAGAGCTAGCCGGATGCAAGATTAAGTAATTACATGTTACAGAATTTTAAGGTTGAGTTTGAAAAGTACGCTGCTGTTCTTACACGACAATATAATAATTGACTACATAACCAGTAATAGTTTTTGAGTATCGATTATCGCATCGCAATACATTTCAAGAAAATTATGGAGTATCAGTATCGCAAAGCTTTTTTACATTATCGATTATCACGGATTTACGATACTTTAGCGATAATATTTTACTGGAACATTCAATCAAACTAAATAGATAATTGCAGTTCCTGAACACCTAAAGACGTTAAAGTATACTAAATAGAAATGATTATTGGGTCAAATTGTTAGCTAATTAAGGTATATTTTTATTTTTTACTCTCCGTTCCCCAACGGAGAAATATCGCTCAAGGTATGGCCATACCTTGTTAAGTATCGACCATCTGTATCGCGATATGTTCTGAAAACGTATCGAGTATCAGTATCGTTATTGCAATATTTTTAAAAAGTATCGTTTTTTATAGTTTCTACAGTTATTTTACAGCAACTTTTAACGTGCACGTGTAAGAGCAAATTGCTAAAAACACTTTAAGGTATCTCTAATGAGAGGTTGTTAAATCCCAAAACCAGTCTCGTGTATAAGTCACCGATGTACATATTTAGCCTTACATTTTGTATCACATCAGATATCCAACGATACTACACGCACATTCTAGCTTAGAGTAGTATGTTACCTCAAAGTTGCAGGCAAGTTCATGCTGAGTTTCATTGATAACCCCGTTCGCGGAGTTATCTATTTACTTATAGTCTGCGGCTTTACTTCTTTGACATTTCACTTATATCCACCATCATTTTTATTTTTGTTGTCTTTCAAATATTGATATAACTTATATTTACAAAACACTGTTGCAGTGTAAATACTATTTTTCTCTACATTCTCGCCGAAATATAAAACGTATTTTGTTGAGAGTTTTTGTTCCGTTTTGTTTGTATCGAAAGCAAAACATTTTAAACGAAAATATCAACAGACTGAATAAAAATAAACGTTACGTTCTCCCGTGGATACTGCTGTCTGAAACGATATACGGAAAAATAAGGCAAAGTTCTGCAATAATGAAAATATATAAATATTCAGGCTTGTTAACATGAGCTTTGTTTATTTTCTTGGAAAAGCCTGATGAAAAAGGAATCTATTCTACGTTCAATGACGTTGCTCAATTTTGACGTTTAGTATTCGGCAAGGTTCTTTATTATTAAAAATATGAGAGTATTACAATTTTACTGATACAAAAAATGATTAGAATTACTACTATAATAAAATTTCTAATATTTCTGTTTGTAAACCATCAGTATTCTAACCGTTAGGGGCACTAAATTAATGACGATATACCTTTTTATTATAGTAAACACATTGGTTTCCAATACCCATTTATAATAAATAATCAATTTTCCTGAACTGCTCATCTACAAACCTTATAAGAAAAAGTTTGAATTGCTTGGAAGCAAACGAATGTTGTGCAAAACAAGTCTAGGGTTGCTGCCCTCGAAAACGATTATTTCCTGTTTTCCGTTCTACTGTGAATATAAATCAGTCAAGTGATTTCACTGTAAGGCAAAATTACTTGTGTGCGTCTATATTTTTCAGAATTAACCTTAGTGTAGGTTATTGTTACAGTCATTGCAATAACTATAGTGTTAATCTTGCAGGATTCACGCTTAAAGATATGCAACCAATACTACACTATGTCTGGTTCCTTGTAATACATGTACTGTATCTCACTTAGCAAGCAAACTAAGATTATTTAACAAACTTATGGCAAGAGGTCAATTTCCAATATTTCAAATTAGGCCCATTTACTTATAATACCATAAACAGACCAGGAAAAGTTTCATGCATACAGGGTGAAACAACTAATTCTAATAATAGACAAATTGTATACAAATAAGTAGAAGTAGTACTGTATTCCAACCTTTGTTAGAGACATATTTTTAATTTTGTCGTTGATTCATAATTTCTACTATCAAATAGTACATGATAATTAATTGATTTTCAATTTAATTACAATTCGAAGATAGTACTAATTACTTATAAGAAAAGGAAAATAAAAATAACTATTTAACCCATTGAGGATACAATCGGGAATTCTGCTTACAAGGCAGTTGTGATTATATGAATACTTATTGCTTGATTTAGAGGTAAAACTATATCTTTGTAATGGAAGGCGCTTATAAAATAGTTTATAGCAATAAAATACTTTACATTCTTAGTCTAAGTATACTATAAATATAAAATCCGACTAAACGATATCCCATGAATTCCCTGGAAGATCCTATATATAAAAACATAGAATTCGTTGTAGGATCTTCTTTAATTGTGTAAATGATTAAATCTAATGTTATGTTAAACAAGTAATCGTATTACATCGTTACAGTGCAACTAAATTATTCCTCCTGATCTATATTTATTAGTTTCATATTTTCAAACCTGAATGCTCAGACGTTAAAGAAATATATAAATCTTCTAGTGCATGTTTTAAATAAAATATTTTACCCATAATGAACGTAGTTTGGCAAACCTCCATCACACCTGGGAACATCCCTCCTATAGACTCTTTATGCTAAATTTACAATTTTGTTGCTGTTCGCCCACGCACGATCTGTCAAATATTTCTTATATTCCGCATAGGCAGCGCTGTCATTCTCATCTTAATCTTTTTCCAATACTTATTGAAACTATAATACAATTTCGACTGTTATTTTTTTGTATGAGCATAAGGGTGGAAAATCATAAATCAAAGTGTTTGCAAAAAATTCAATATCAGCAAATATACATCAGTTACTGCAAACTTCTGATTTTATCTGTCTCTATCGATTTACACATCGGTTTACATATTTGAATGATATATATGAATTCGTGCCTCTAGGCAGCATTTTAAAATTATGGTTGAATAATGCCCGCCCAAATGGCCAACGAATTGCAATTACTTGTTAAATGTCTTGAACACAGACATCGTGCCATAGAGGCTTCTACGTTAAGGTGAGCACTTTGATCAAGAGAGGTTTGAAATTTCTATTGCTCCTTCCTTATACATGCCTCATGCCCAGCGGGCGTTAGGCCTTCTGAGTATTCGTTATTACTCCTCCACACATTCCTTATATTATGATTTCTTGTAAGGTTTTCTCCCTCTTCCTTGCTATTACTTCTATGTGATTCTCCTATGCTAATCTTGGTCTGTCCTATGTATTCTTCCTTTTACTTCTATCTCTGAGATTATTTTTGGTGTTCTGTTCTCCTTCATTGTGCAGATGTACTCATACCATTTCAATTTCAACTTCAATTGTTTGCTCTTAATCTGTTTACTGCTGGTTCTACTTCCATTACTCCTCTTCTTCTTCTTCTTCATAAACCGTAGTTCTTCCACTGTTGGAAGTCGGTCTCTTCATGTCGTTTCCAATTGTCTCTATCCTGTGCAGTATGGGGCCAATTTTTCCTGATGTAAGCTTGATGTCATCGGTCCATCGTTTCATCAGTCAGCCGAAAAATCGTCTGTTGTCCCAGAGCGTTCATTTTAGAAACTTGATTACCCACCTGTCATCATGCGCCCTAGTCACATGTCCTGTCCATTGCCGTTTCAACCTTGCCAGTCTCTCCGTTATATTTGTTATTTTAGTTTATCTTCTAATTTCCTCATTTCTGATATGCTCTCGGAAATTGACAGCCAGCAATAATCTTTCCATGTCCCCCCTGTACGTTGAAGACGTAGACTGCTTTCTGCGAGGGTCATGGTTTCCTGTCCGTACGTATTTACAGGAAGTATGCAGCTGACATACACTTTCCTTTTTAGATTTAAGTTTAAGTTTACCCCTCTCATCTGTCGTTAATTCTGTCTTTTCTAGTATGTCTCACGGTTTTCCTTGGGTGTTCAATGTTTCCTATTTCTGGTCGTTATTTATACGTAAGTAACCAATTTCCCGTCGCATAAGTGAGTGTCGGAAAGCAAACCGTATTATATATTTGTAATTTCGTTTTATTACGGATTTTGCATTTCATAATTTTTGTATTATTTATCGGATAATATATTTGGCACGCTTTGTTTATTCTGTTCATTGTTTTCTGTTTGACTTTCCCATTTCTGGTAAAAAATGTGCCTAAGCATGTGTAAATTTCTACCTGTCCAATCCTCCTCTCCTGAATTTTTACTTTCTCCACTGAAGTATGGTTTTCATTGTTCACGTTAACAATTAGGTGTGGTGGTAGCTCCATTAGCACAGGGCTCGCTTTCCGGGCGAAGCGAAAATTATGGTTTGGGTATGACCTGTTCTGCAACCCACCATAAACAGTTTTCCAATCCGGTTAGCAATTATGGGACCTTAATGATATAAAGCTTCTCTGGAATTTTCTCGTTCCAGTTCAACATTAAACTGTAAATCCCCCATGATTCTACCTAAGCCCTCATTTATGCTGGTCTGGGAATGCTACGAAGAACACAATGACATGATAGGGCAGAAAATGGTCAGACTGCTCTGAGTTCTGAGCCACTGTGGGATCGAAGGTAACGAAAAAGTGGATGAACTCGTAAGACAGGAATCATCAGGGCCCTCCTACGGTTGTGAACCTGCATTATGAGAAATGGGTTCGAGATAGACGAAGACGCTGGAGGGATCACATCGAACACATGGACAATGAGAGGCTCGCCAAAATAGCAAAGATGGGCAAACCCGACACCAGACGGCCGCAGGGAAGACCACCAAAGAGATGGAAGGACAGCTGGGCATCAACCTCCACAGAGGACCTGTAGAGGGACATTAAGCAGTAACAGGACAAAGTCCTACTTTAAGATGACGAAGAAGAAGCCAAAATTTACTGGACCAACAAACCAGGAATAATCTATAGCAAGGCGTTTATTGAAGGACCTAGCACAAAAAGGCCACAGAACTATTTATGTTAAGCAGGAGAATCCTTACGGACCTCTTAACGGGATACGCGATTTGCAAGGATCACCTTAAGAGGATTAGGAAATTCGTTGGAGACCCCACATATGAACTCTGCAGTGAGGTACCAGAAACTGTGATGCATATTCTATGCAGTTGCGTTGCGCTGGCAGGTAAAAGACAACGCATATTCGGACAACCATACATGGAATTATAATACACACACCGTGAGTAACATGTAAGCAATGATTCAGAGAAGTAAGATCGCGGATTGGGTGTTAGTAACTACCAGGACAAACACAATAAGCCTTGCAGGCCGGAACCAAGGGTAGACAGACTCAGTGAAAGAAAAAGGTGTGATGGTAGCTCAGTTCGCTAAGCACCCGATTTCTGGATAAAACGATTATGGCAGAGTATGACTTGTTCTGCAACCCACTACACACAGTAGGATCGTTTCTATCTAAGCCCTGAGCAGAAACACGTGGCAGATAATAGGTCTGTGCTCAGTAGTGGAACGAAAAGGCTGTTAATGATGATAACCTCACTTCCTCTTCCTAATTCTCTCTTCTACACTTCTATAGTTGTCTGCCTTCGTATATCTTCGTTTGTTAAAAGTACTATGTCAACCGCATAAATTAAAAATTGTAAGTATAGCGATTCCAGAAACCCAACTATGTTTATAGTACATCTGGTTGCAATGTCGTTCATGACAATAACAAATTGCAATGGGACAGGCTATCTCTACTTTATCCTTACTGCCTTCTGCACATTTGAAAGGCTTTAGACGTCTCCTATTTCAAAACCGATAAAAAGGGAGTTCTTGTCAGGAATATTTAATCAGTGTTCTAACTTAATTCAAGATCAGCATTCCAAACAGAAAGAGAAATCGAGGCTACAATACTAATTTTACCATCTACATATTATGAAGATATATTGCTAGAGGTATTGTAATACTATATTCTTGTACGTACTTAAGTTGATATGTTGTATTGATAAGTATTATTCATTATAATTCTTCATATAGTACAATTGTTATATGCACTTTCATTTTCAGTTTGTATTCAGACTTAGAGCAATTTATTTTATTAAACAAATAGAAAACCGCAAAAGTAGGAGAATTAACCTGCATGAAATATAATGAAATCTGCTACCCAGGATTTATTTATAATTATAAAGTATGTAACCATACAAACATTATTTTTCGTTATAGCGCGGTTAACACTTTCTAGGGAAATTATGAAACAGGGCGTTAAGCGTAGCCCACAGGTTCATCTAGTTATGATTACTAGACCTCAATTTATAATTTTATGTATTTGTTGCATAACTACATCGACATTTGACCCAAAGAAAATTGAGTTTATTTCTGGTCAGTTTGTCTAGGTCCCACGTGTAAATCGAAATCGTGTTAAATGGCAATCAGTGTTTTCTCTGAAATTGTAATTAATAGTTACCTACGTGGTTGTGATATTCCTATGATAAATTTAGATTGGAAGTTCATTCTGCATAAATTGTCATATAGGCAATGAAGCTGAAGTTTCTACTAAAAGCCAAATTAATAGTCATGATATTGTTGGGTAACAACGAAATTTCGCCACTTTATCTAAACTTACTATTACAGTTTTTTGAATATTGGTACAAAACAACTTATGGGCTTCCTATTCCTATTAAATAACGAAAAGTATTCACTCACCTTACTAAAAAATTCATCAAGGGACTGTAGGGCTCTGGATTTGAAGCATTCAGCAAGGTCTCCATTGAGGCATCCGCTGTTTGCCCTCGCAAGATACGGATCGACTTCGGGTCCGGTTCCTAACCCGATCCAGTCCAGCAAGTCCTTCCCTATTAAATACGCCTTTCATTATATACAGGTTTTGTTTCACGTCGTGCACATAATCACTACATTCCACCGTGCACCGTGTCAATGTCAATGGCTTACATGCTCGGAGGTTATTAAAGGAAATCCGGTGACATTACAACAATCTAACTCGGTCTACATCACATTTGCAACCTACCGGATGAAATGGAATTACTTTGAAGGTTTAACTGACATTAAGGGATTTGGGGAACTGAATTTTAATGAAACGCTGGATGCACTTTCGGAGCTTTATAAACTACTGTCAGAACTAATTGCAGTGATAAAGTTTGCAACTGCATGGCATTTCTCTAGTTATAAGTTAGAACTACATATAAGCAATTTCGTATTATATCCAAGATGAAATTCATATAAGTATGCAAAATAGGTGCTTCTGTCAGAAGGTAGGTAAATTACAACAGAATAGAAATTGCGCTTCTGCTCTTCCGTATGTAGCTCCAAGGTTAATATAAAACTCAGCGAGGTTAAAAGCATGGACTATCAAAAATTCATGAAAGGCAGTGAAACCTCCCAAGACTAAAATGGACCTGTTGAATGTACTTCAGCCTGGGTTGGAGTTAAAATATACAATGAATATCTTTTTTTGTTGCTGAAGTAAATCGTGAGAAGCTCTTTAGAGAGCGCTGGTGAATACAGCAGAGGTATTGAAATGAGTTACGGAATATTTCTACATGTGTTTTAACGAAAATATTGGTAAAATTTTATTGAATATAAACCTATTTAGGGAAATTACGAATTTTAGAGGTTTCCAGCGGCAAATGGATGTGGTGTTATTGATTTGATGATTTATTTATACCGAAGGTCGGATTCATATTCATGAAAAGGCCTAAACATTCATGAATGCATTCCAGACATGTAACTGAATAAACGAAATGTATAAAAGTTAGAAAGGAATGCGTTGAAACATTTACTTACATCTAGATAATTACGTAAAAACAAGTATCATTTCTAGTATTTTGTTCATGTTGGACACAATGAAATAGAAAAAATAATTGTATGAGGATATTTTGGTAATTTAATTGATTCTACCTCTTCTTCTGATTATAGGCCAATGGCCTGTTAATTACATACAATGGAGGCCATTATGCAGGTGATAATGTTAGACTATATATTTAAAAACTTTAAGTCCGCTAACCCTGTTCTAGAGATCTAGGAATATTATTATTTTATTAAAACTGAAATACGATTGTCAAATTTCATGGGTAATAAAATAAAAGATAAGAATACACCGGAATCTCCAAGGAGGACGTTTAGGCAAAATAAATAGAACCAGAACAGAGTTCTAGTAAAATATATAATCGAAACCTTGCTGGAATTACCCATAAAGCATAATATTTTAATATAATTTTTATTTACATACTCTTCCTTTACATAGCTTTTCGTCTAATGAGCCATTGCACTTTCATTAAATATTAAATTTAAAACAAAATGTTAAATAAAACGTACAATATTTTCTGATCTTCGTTTTCAAAATTTTGAAACTATGATTATTAAGACGAATAGTATAGCGTGTCTATTTAATTCTAGACCGATTAGAGGAGGCTTGCTTACAGGTGATTATTCCGATAAGTTGAGGTTTACTCCATGTCCTACTATTGAGAACATAATCTCAAATATGATTTTTTTCTGTTTTCCCTGTTCTAGTTTTCTTAACATTTTTCGCTTTTGACAAAGAATTAAACAAGTTTGCTTCTGTATTGCAAAACAAGTTGTAATAGCAATATATATATATATATATATATTTTTTTTTTTAATTTTGTTAGCTTGTTTATTTCTTTTGATTAGGCGAGATCATGAACGCGGTTTTCCAAGCATCTATATGCACTGAAGCTCTGGGCTTGTTGTACACCCTTAACTATGAATTTTGCCTATCTGAGGTAGTTCCAACCTCAGTAGTGACTTTTAACTTGCCACACATCGTAGTGGCAGGGGGCTTTACTTCTTATAATGCGACAGAAGGCACACTTCTCGACAGAAAATTTTCACCGACCTCTGCCGGATTCGAACCCACATCCCTTGGATTTAGAAGCGAGTGCGCTAACCACTAAATAACCGAGCCTATGAAAAGTCGCTTGTTACCTTTCCGGTAGGAAATTTTGCATTTACATTCTAAGTAGTATTTAATTTTAGCGAATACAGATAAACATTTTTATCATTTTTACATTTTTAAAAAAATAGGAACCTTGAAAAAAATATTACTTTAAGTATCTGTTACAAATTGCATTTGCAGAAGGAACAAATTCCTGAAATTCATTAATTCATATTGCTTTCCTATTTGTATGAATTAGCAGATCTCAAGAAGCTGTTCCTAGTATAAAATGCAATTAATTAAATTGATCGGTAGTACTGCGGAGGGCACGTCTAAGCGGTCGGTCCCGGCTGCTACTACGGTGGTATGTAGATAAATCCAACGGTGCTAGCGCAACCTGATAACTCTGAAGCCAGGCTGCACTATGGCCTTAAGAATAATAATAATAATAATAATACTATGCTATCAACGTCCAAGATTTTAATATTTTGCAGCTATCGGCTGTCCTTTATCAATCAGTATAAGAAACTTTGACTATCCCGTTGCTTTAGATAGAATTAACATAGTGGCTAATATAGAAGATAGAACGAGTTTAATTTTGGAATTCTCAGAAGTTGAAAAAGTGGTTTATTTACACCTAGAATTTATTATCAAAATATGCAATTATATCAAGAACAAAATTTCCCATTTCATTTCATTGAAAGGCCAATGAATGATATAAACAATGCAAAGTATCTCTTCGCGCATCGTTCTATCGTATATGTATCTTATGAGTGATTCCCTATAATAAAGTGGTGGCAATACTGGTATCGCGACAATTTTTAAGTATCGATTATTGCATCGCGATACATTTCAAAAAAGTATCGAGTGCAGGTATCGCGATACGTATCCCAATTATCGAGTATCGCGGATATGCGATACAATTTTGCTGTAACATTCTCGAAAATCAAAATAAGTAGGTAATTCCACTTCGTGAACCTATAAACAATTTTAGGTATACTAGGTAACAAATTGGGTAAAACGTAAAACCCTGAGGCTGTATATTACGCTGTTTATTCTTCTCACATTTAGGGGATTAAGAGTAACAATACGCATTACTTTATCTTATTGGGAAGCTTCTTGAATATTTTAAACTTTAACAAATGCCATTTAAGCAAACCATTATGGACAATTTGTTTAACTTTGGCCCATCTCAAAGGGCGAATTTAATGTTTAATTTTTCAACGAACAAGTATCGCTTAAGGTATAGCAATACTTTTTTAAGTATCGACTATCGGTATCGCGATATCTTCAGAAAAAGTATCGATTATCGATATCGCGATACTTTTTTGATAAAGTATCGGTATTGTTATCGCAATACTTTTAAAAGGTATCGTTTCGACTGCTGAGTATATCCCTGGATAGAAAAATATTATACGGTAGACTGTTTCTTGTGAATGTTTGAAACATATTATATGTGCAATACAAAAGACTTAAAGACTATAAAAATTGCTATAATACAAAATGGATCTTCTTGTGAAACCAGAGAAGTAGTATGTAACTGTATTTAATAAACAAAAAATAATAATACGAGACAGAATGTGAATATTATTTTTGGTGTCATTATTGTATTAGCAAAACTGAATTGTTAACTTTTCTTGCATTACTTCTTTAAATTTCATAATTTAATAAACAAACCTAGTATCACTAGTTTCAATCAGGATTAGATTTATTTGCTTATGGCAATGACGTGTGATCTTCAACTAAGTATAAATCAAACAAATAAATTAAACAAAAGTTGTTGTAATTATTATTAATACTATATTTACGCATTCATATTTTAATTTAATCTGCATGTAATTAGTTTATTGAATATACGGGGAAAAAAGATTTAATCGTTGAAAAGAAACCGAAACGTCTATTGTAATATATGTCTGAAATATTTTGAACCAAAGGAATAATTTTCTGAAAGACAGTGTATTTATTAATTTTACTTAACTGTTTTTGCTTTTAATTTGGTTGGAGCATTGACCTCAACGTCAACAACAACAAGTTACGACTCTTATATAATATACGTTTCCCACCCACAGAGCTTATAATTGGTATCAAAGAAATGAAACTGTTAGTTATAACGGCAAATGCCGATGTGGTCAAAAATTTAAATTTTATACTCAGTTAAGTGAAATTTAATGTCTTTTCCTTCGGAGAAGCGAAACCAACTAGAATTTCAAGTTTTTGATTACAGTTAAAACTATCCATAACATCTAAATAAATTCTGCTAGGAGATTTTGATGATAGTTTGCAAAATTCCGTTAATTTGTTGAATGTGCAAAGTAGAAAAAGGGATAAATTATTTTTAAACTTACTCCCGTTATCCTTTCAACGGCGCTACAGTTTAGTTGAAATTTCAATTTATTTTGAAGAAAGCTGTCTTTTAACAGTGAAAATGAAAATATCTTAAGATTAATTGATTCATTTTAACTTCTCAATCTCAAATAGGTTGTAAAGCGGTTTGGGAAATCTTCCTCAGATTTTGTTTAGCTTAGCTGAATCAATTTATTTTCCTTATCGCTGAAAGCCCACCGCATTTGAAAATTAATTATTGTATAATGGTGTTATTTCCACCCAGTTTTCGGCGCCCAGGGGAAAATGAAATACCGGAACAAAATAAAACAGAAAACATCGCAATAGGCTTAGCAAATTACTTACAATACGAGTTCTCTGTAATTAGCATTAATTATCGCGATGTATGAGAGAGTGTTCTGGATAAATTGATGTTAGGATGTCACTTACCTATTCTGCTGTTTCCTGAAGGTATGTAATTCTGGCCCCCTTGTCCGGCCGATTGCAGCGCCACCAAAGACACGGCAGAGGTTAAAAACAGCCACTTGGCACAGCCTAACATTATCACAAATATGAGGATGAACCGAAATTGATTTTAAATTAAATTTCGTGGTTCAAGCCTTCGATGGAGTATACCTAATTGTATTGTGCGGAAAGGCTCGTCGGCTCGAGGTGGGTCAACAGCTAACTGTAAATTTATAACGTGTTTCTGTATCTACGTGCCTCTGAGGAGCTCCTTCTTCAATTTTATGTACACGAAATTTAATTTCTGTTTCTGAGCGAATTCTTTAACGGTCGAAGAATTTCGGTCTAAAATATACACGTGTGTGTATACGAAGAGATCTGCGGGCTCAACTGTGCGGCTTATTTGGGAAGAAGCGTTTTATACTAAAGGGTGCGATGACTTAAGCGGTTATCCCCGATTAAGAAATATATTTCAGCAACGGGGCAATGCCCAGAGAAAGTGAACTTGAGCCGGACTTGACACATTGCGTTAGGGAACTTGAAAGTGAAACTGATGCGTTACCCGCCCAAGCCAAATTTATTCCGGTTGTAAAATCCATATAGAGACAAAGAAGAATAATGCCTTTTATAGCTTCTGTCAAATTTATGGAGAGTTCAAAGACGACATCAAAGGGACTTATACGTATATTCAGAATGTAGGAACTCGAGTAGGATTTAATCCCTAAGCAGATAAGTTACCGCAAGACGCTAACGCAACACTAGGGATTTACCTCTTCCATGCTACCACATATACCTATAAAGTCTAATCGACAACGTTAAGGGTGCCATATAACCAAAAATCGGTATAAACCAGAACTGTTTTCATTTAATGAAATTTTCCTTACAGCCCTTTCTTTAAACAATTTAGTGATAAGAAAAAATTAAAATATTGAACTTTGAGTTTCTCGTAACAAAACTAATGTAAAATCTTTACTTACTTTACTACGTTTTCGGGTTTACCAATTTCATATTTGTTTAATTTATAATACTTTCAGACGAATAAAATACTATGGAAAGTTGTATTAAAATGCCCCTTTTCGTGGAATGATTGAAGAGAGTAATAACCAAAATCCTTCAAAGTCTGTCAGTTATGTATTATAAAATTCGCTTTCGTCTGATGCAAAGAATTAATTAAAATCCTGCTATGTGGCATCAGAAAATTAATTAAAAGGCATAATTAGAAATATAAAATAAGGCCGACTTTGAAAGCTATGCCTTAGGATAAACTTTATAGCAAGCAGGTAAATCCCAAACCTATTGTTCCGCAGGACAACTTCTAGTCTGTAATCTTTTGACTACAGGAAAGCAGATTTATTATTATTGTTATTATGAAGCTTTCACAGGCCATAGAGGCCCATCGCTTTTGGTGTGAGACAAGGCTAAGTTAGTTTGTGCAATGCACAACAGGGTCCGACTCTGCGAGTTACCGTGTTAGTGCGTAACCATGCTTAACCTGCTGGTATGTCGTGTATTTTTTTCTGTATATGATCTTGTTACTCCTCTAGTGCGATCATAACATGAGGAGTGCTATTAATTTGATCCCCAATGGCAAATGGAGACCGGGGCCCAATACCGATCACCCAGGGAATTCCGACCCTGAAGAGATTCGAACCGGGAAGCGTTTGGGCTATTACATCCAAAGCTTGCCTCTTCTACCACTGAGCCATCCTTGCCCTCAAAGTAGGTTTACAGAATTAAATATTAAACGAATGGAAATTGCATTTCGTCTGCTACTTCTGAAGAAAATACTCATTTATAAATGTAGTTGATGCAGTGATTAGAAAAACAGAAACAGTAACAGCTATCAGAAGTAATGGCACTTATTGGTAGTATAGCTTGCATTATATAACAATAAACGATATTCTCTGGAGTAGAAGTATTTACACTTCCCATGGTTCGAAGTCCACGTTAAGTTGTAGGTCCTCTATGTCTGCGGTACTTTAATACGTAAACATAGGTATAGAAGAGAAGGTTACTACATCTCTTAATAGGTACTCCTATAAAAAGTAAACGGCAATCCATATGAGTAAAAGTTAATTTAATGTGTTTGATGTCGCACATGTTCTAATGATATTAATCAGCAGGTCTCGACAAATCAGGTCGCCTGTGGCGAGTACATTTTATCACCTGCTCACCAGATTTTTATATAGGGTGTCTTACAATTAACGGCTGTGCTTTTTTGTGATTTGATTTAAGGGACTAAAAGACATCGAAAAGTAGGAGTTTTTCCGATTGTCATTCATTATCGAGTTATTCATGAAAATATTTAACATTTAAAGTAAACTTTTTTAAAATCGAATAATATTAGCTAAAAAGATACTGCCCAAACCTATTGTCACATGTGTTCAAATAAGTTGCCTCCTACCCCAAGGCAAAAATTCACACCATTTATCATGGAAGCACGAACCCTCTGTAGCATATTTTCGCTTATTGACACCACAATAGGTTTTATTTCAAATGACCCCGGAAAAAGAAATCTAAACGATTCAGATCCGGTGATCAAAGAGGCCACGGTATGGGTTCGACTCTTCCAATCCATCTTTCAAGGAAATTTTCCTTCAGATAATTTCACACTTGTACTTTATAATGTAACGGTGCATCATCAATCTAAATGATAATGGAACTTCATCAAGCAATTGCGATAGTAGGATGCCTTCCATAAGATTTTTTGCTTATTAAGTGAGAGTTTTCATCCCTCCATTCATGCAGATTATGAGTATTTATGACATCCGTCACAGTAAATGTAGATTCATCACTCCACAAAATATTTTCAATGAAATCCCATTGCCTACGCTTCTGTTGGTCGACGTTCAGGCTAATGTTTTTGAAGATTTAAATTACCTAATTCCAGTAATCTTCGTTCTACACGTTTTATAGCTTTTGCATCAGGGTGCCGACGATTTGGAAACATTTCCAAATATGCCCTTCCCGCACAGTGGCATTGTCATTACACGCACTTAATACTTGCATCATATCGACGTAATATCAATTACAATAGTATTGTTCCATTTAAAACACAAAGAGTGGAAGGTAATGAAAGTAATGATACCTATCACCATAGCCGCTTCATTGAATTATGTTACATAGCTAATTTGGGCGACCGTTCTGAAAAAATTATTATTTACTTTTTCATCAATAATTCGATAACGTAGGACAGTCACAAAAACTGTCACTTTTGAATCGAATCACAAAATTATCGACGTTAATTTTGAAACCCTGTATAAAATTGAATGTAATCAATGTTAAGGATTCATATAGTAAATTTTAGATTATTTCTAACTCTTCGAGTACTTTATCTCTTGCGAGACGCAAGTGACACAGACATAGAAGACCTACAGCTTAACGTGAGCTCGGAATCACGGCCAGCGCAAACACTTGTACTTCAAAAAAAGATATAGTAGGCAGTATACAACGCTGGTTTACCATATCCACACATCCTATAATGAGGTGCAAGAAACCACCAAATACATGAAAAGTCGCTAACTAAAAAACTGTATACAGTTCCGCCACTAAATTTTAACCAAACATTTTTCATTCAAGGGATAAACTACTGACAGTATCAGTAGAGAGTCGCAAAGGGTGTCTGACACCCCAAAGATTTAAAAATTCATATCTAAAAAACTGTATATAGTTCCACCACTAAATTTTAACCAAAAATTACTATCAGCAGCTTGTTCAAGGAAGAATTTTTGGTAAAAATTTAGTGGTGGACCTATGTACAGTTTTTTAGATATGAATTTTTTAAATCTGTGGAGGTGGCAGACATCCCTTTCCACGACTGTGACTCTCTACAGATACTGTTAGTAGCTTATCCCTTCAATGAAGAATTTTTGGTTAAAATTTAGTGGTGGAACTATGCACAGTTTTTAAGTTAGCGATTTTTCATATATTTGGTGGTTTCTGGCTCCTCATTAAAGGGTGTGTGGATATCTTATTTCAATTATGCCCTAGTGTTACGTTGCATGAAGATACATTATTAATGAAATGGAATTGGTAAACTTGAAAAATTTGTTGAGAAGCAATGTATCGGCGATATACAATTTTAGTGTTTATATGGGCTCTTCGGTTGTCTTCGGCCAAATTGGCTGCTATCTGTTAGCTGTTGGTTTCACACCGGTGTATTTTTGTGGTTTACTAATACAGGTGTATATAATCTCCCTTTAATATTCTTAACAACTGCATAACCATGGTTTAATCGTTACTTGTACAGTAGCGTGGAGAGAAAAGTAAAATAAAGGTTTCCAAAATCGTTAATGTAATATCTACCAAAAATTGCTATACTATTTTACAAAAAATGTATGTAAGAAACGTTTCTTGTGTCGGGCTTCATCTTCTGCCATCTAAAGACGTCTATATAACATAGAAATTTAAAAAAATACAAATCATAGAATTCACTAGGTCGTAATGTTCGTTGATGAATTACACTCCATATTCCGCAACTTTATAATCTTTTTGGTTTGACAATTGGGCGTAATTTCACGTAACTTTGTTCTTGCACGAATGAATCCATCTCGGGTCTTAGGATCAATAACTGATGTTGATGCTTCCGTCATAAGTTTCACGCATCTTCCACTGCTTGAGTATAGCAAGGAAACTTAAACATCCAACTAAAATAGTTATTGAAGGTCAATATCATTTTCAATAAAAAAGTTCGTTGCATTTTTAGCAACATTTTTAGCTAAACCAGATGCAAATGTGATGTTGCCTAAACACACAGATCCTGGACTTTGGATGAAAGATATGAGTTCTTCGTTGATCGTTCTTCGATGATATTATTCTTCTACCTTCCTTGAACTGGTATTTTGTATTTTCTGCCGTCGAAGTAAACGCCTTTTATTTCTACTATGGTTCTATGAAAGTCATGCCTGAGATTACAGCGATTTGACTGTCGAGCTCTGCATACTTTACTTGTGTCAATAATTTTGGATGAGTCTGCCGCTTGTTACGGGCCAATCGAGCTTTTTCGTCGACCCGCAACAAGAAAGGTGCAAAAAAAAGCCTTCGGCTTAGCTCAGAGGAGTAGCGGTGGTTCACGAGAAATGCTTACGGGAAGGAAATCATACCTGGTTCTGTACAGAGTACCTACAGAGTAGGTCAAAATTAGCGGACGCCACCTTCCAAATCCCAGCTGATTGCAGGTTTTCGTGGAAGGCCGAGAAGCCAGCAGCTTACGGGAATCAGACTCACCTTTATTGTGCCTCCTCCTGTATATAAATCTTGCAAAGTTCATGTACATAATACAATAAAAATATACAGAAATAAAAGATATGGCGAAATATACGACAAATATAATTCTGTTTGAATATTTCATCATATTGTGAAATATAGTGCAAGAGTTCTAGAACAAATGTTGTATGTAAACTTCCGGGAAGCATAAAATTTTCAGGGTCATTCTACAGACGAAAGACTTCTAAGAACTGTTTTCGGTCGACGCTAAACAAACTGAACATACATGTCAATAGTTCGATTAAGTTTCGAAAATGACCTCTCATAAATTTAATCTTTGAAAATAATGAAAACAGTAATCAGCTTAAGAACGGCAATTAAAATTAAACTTTAATTTCTATGAAGCGGTAAAACTAAACGAACGTTACGCGCTATCACAATATCAATATCCTGCAAAACTGCCGAAGCAATAGCTGCTGCAGATCTATCTGAGACACCACACTGGTCGTAAACTCTGGCAGGGGTTGGAATTTTTAGTCTCATTTGGGCGCACCGCATATCTTCTTTAGAGGTTGAAGGTTGCAAATGTACCTCTAATTCCATTTCAGAAGATATATTCTCGGATGGTGCATAAGTGGCTTCGATATCGTCATCCCACACACATTTTGTTTGCGTGTGGTTACGCATTTATATTTTTTAATTCGTTCATATTCCCATTGGTCTCTTTTTTCCCTTTGTTTAATTTTTAGTTTTTAATTACATCAATACCATTTTTATTGTTGTTCGTTGATCAAGAAGAAACACTTATTCCTTAAAGAGAACTTTCTTCGCCTTTTCACATGAACAAGAAAAAACATTTACATATGCAAGCCGTGATATCAAACAGTCACAATTTGTTTGCCTAATATTTCTGATACCTCATATACGGTAGGTTCTTCGTAAGATAAATTCAATCCTTCAAGTCATGTCGTATCCTCAAGTAATATTTTAACGTATGTTGATAAGTTTGTAAAACTGTCACATTAAGTTTACAAGGAGCACAAAATATGGAGCACGTCACGCTTCCTCTAGTATTTTTAGGTGCACTCATTTTGGTTAGAAAATCATACACTTTTAAATAGAAGTTTCACAATAGTTGTACGGCAAACAAAACAGAAAACAATAAATAACGATATCTGATGTAAACACGCAATATAAAATTCGTGAGCCAACTATTTCACAGTGACGGATTGACACTAATTGAAATTGAAACTATTTAAACGTATTCTGGTATATAGTTTGCTTCAATATGTGGTCAGTATTTAAATAGGATCAAACCATGTAAAATGTTTCTGCTATTAGTTTAGCAACAAAATGTGTTTCTGTTTACAAATATGTACAATATCAGCAATTGCAAGGCTTGTATAGTGCAGAAGATATTTTTCTAATGAAACCAAAGTTTTCAGAAATGTTACATGAAACAAAAAGCAACTTTTACTAACTATTACAAATCAAATATCCATTTTTGATTTGTTTGATCCACTCTAGTGCATACACTTTATTGTGAATGAGTATAATATTTACAATGTGATAATTGTTTTACGGATCAATTTTATTTATTCAAAGAGGGATAAAACCATATTATATACATTCGTATTAAGAATAACGAAACAGAAATAATTAACAAATACCTAATTCTTTTAAATATTATATAGTATCAAATAGTTAACTAATAGAGATTAACAGTTGAAACTGCATCTAATTTTCTAGAAATTGGTATTATAACCCTCGCAGTGGATCGATATGTCTCCTCATACAACCATTACTTATAGTCACCACATAAGATGCACTACCTGTAACTTCGATTATCCTCCCAGGAATCAATTTTTTTCTTTTTAAATAACTCCTCACGTACACCAGGTCACCAGTTTCAAAGGTTCTTACTGGAGCTTCAGACATCAGGATGTATTTTGTGCCGTATTGCAAACGGAACATTTCTGAATGTTTGAAATTGTGGTTGAGTATCTTCAATGGTATCTATATTTTGCTTCCAATATGGGCTTCCGGTTCTTTCTTAAAAACTACGGCATACTGTGAAACTATCGCTTGAAAACGTTCACTTCTTATAGCAAAATACCTGCTTTTGGAAACCGCTCACATACCATTAGGCCAGATCCCTTTCCAGCCACAACTGTAACGGGTAATTCACAATTACTGTCATGAAATTTCACACTCAACATAGCAAGGATTTAAATTGTTTTTCTCTCGTGACCAGGACTGTTAAATGGAGTTTGCTCTCTCTAAATCTGTATTATCTTTTATTTATTTTATTTACTGATAATTGAACAATCAACTCCTGCGTCCACCAACCTCTGTACAGGTGTATTATTTATTAATTTGCACCCTAACTATAAATGGATTTCTTCTTTATCTTGTAGAACATTTAACGAAATCAAGTATTGATTTGTATCTGGACGTTTGTCTACATTATTACATTTTACATTTTTCATTTTCCCAAGAACTTTCCGAGACTTTTTCTTCGTAAAAAATGCAACAACAATTTGCCCTTTAACTCCACAGTGGTGGCAATCGAAGTTTTTAAATTTACATTGGTTAGCATGATGCTTTGCTCCACAGCGAAAACAGTTCCCATAAATAGTTAGTCCTATGTTTGTTACTTACGAATTGTCCACTGCTAATACGTTACCTCTTGTAGTTACTCCATTTTAAATTTTTCTAACGCTTTTCTGAGCGACTTCTACTGCTACTGCTAGCTGGTAAACTTCCGGAAATGTTAATTTCTCTTCTGGTAACAGACATTTTTGTACATTTTCATCCAAAACACTGCATAAAATTCTATCTCTTAAAAATTTATCCAATTCTTTAAAATTGCAGAAACCACTTAATTTCTTTAAATCAGTTAAAAACATCCAGTCGATTCGTTCGGACATTCACTGCATTTGTTAACATTGCATTGGTGTACAGTTTCATTCGGAGCAGGATTAAAATGTTCACCGAATTTCTTCACTATATCCTAAAAACTTACGTCTTTTGGCAGTGATGAATGCAGAATGTCCATAAACTGGGTCTCCTACTGAAGGTAGTACCGCAGCCATCTTTCTGTTCGGTACCTTAACTTGGTTTAGTAGTAGTAATAGTAGATTGTGGGGAGGGGGCTGAGGTGCCCACCAATTAAGCCCCTATGAACCCTTTCTGCCAACCCCAGGTCAATCTTCAATATCTTCTCCCTCTTCCTCTCCTATCTCCTCTGCCACTCTTTGAACAAACCTTTCTACCAACACCTAGCATCCCCTCAATCATCAATACCCTCTCTCTCTTCCTCTCCTGCTTCCTCTGCCCTCTTTGAGCAAACCTAGCTGACATTCTAATGAATTCCAGGGTGTCAGTCAGTGCGAGGGAACTCACACTCGCACTCGCACTATTGCGCCGAAAACTTCATGTCGCATTCGCGCCTGTCATTCTCTTAGAAAGTGGAACGCGGTTTCCTCCTGCCCTCCGTAAGCCTGATACAGTGGTCGTCTTCTACACCTAGGAGGCTCAAAGGTCTTCTGAACTTACAGTAGCCTGTGAGAAATCCTATCAGTAGATTAACACTCCGTTGGCTGTTACCCAATATCCAAACTGCTTTAGATTTTTCCGGTCCGGTTATAAAGAGTATTGCCTTTCTACATCCGCTGAGTCTCCTTCATTCATGCTTCACCACTACGATGGCATATACTTCCTAGAAAACCGTAGTATATTTCCCAAGTGCGAAACTCTCGTGTACCCCCTGGTTCACAAGTTAAACTCCGACTTCCGCGAACTCTCTGCTAGCTACACGCGACCTGTCGGTGTAGCAGCCCAGAGAGCCTTGTGGTAGATGCACCTTATTACGCTCCCACTGTTCCTTCCTTTTCCCGTGTCAATCAGTCCTTCCCTTTTATCACCTTGCAAGCAGAAAGAAGAAGTTCTTCTTCCACCATCTTGGAGATATCTGCGTGACCTATGATAGCTCCCCTGTTTTGCCAGCATCCACTGTCCCGCATTCTAAGGTAGGCCGCCATGGCCTCTTTCTTTATCCAAATAGGAAGAGTTGGCTGCCCTAGTAGGTCTTCTAGCGCTGCAGTTGGGGTGTGTTCGTTGCTCCAGTGACTCCCATGCAGGCCATTCTCTGGATCTTTGACAACGACACAGCGATAGTGGCCGTTGCGCACTCGGCCACCAGACCACCGAACCGTACTGTACTCTCGGTCTGATTACTGACTTGGATATCCACTAAAGAATTCTTCTTCTAGCTCAGTTTGCTGATTAGAGTCACCCATTAACTTAGTTTGATTCAAAATAAAATTCAGCACGTTCTCTGTATAATATCCATGAAGTATGGGTATCAAAATTCCAACTACACCAACTGCGCTAGTTTGTGCAGTCATTGTCATAATTACACAATTTCCTGGTATTTACCCGCATCGTATTTTCCTTTCAAGTCCTCTTTATACATATTAATACTGTTTAAATTCTCATCGCCAGAAATCTTACGAGATACGAGACCATATTGTAAATGACATTTTTGCCATTTTTACACCTGTACACAACTACTCTTTGTTTACATTACAGTTAACTATCTCTATTACATAATACAATCCGTTGTCATTGTAAGCTATCTGCTTTAAGTCAGATAGTTTCAAATATATCTCTTAAAGCAGCACAGTATACTTTTTTCGTTTTTATACACTTACTTGAGCAAAAGTTTAAAGTTATATTAACTTAGATACAAGCTACCACGATGCTCTCTGCCAATTCTCGGCACAGCTTAATCCACCTCCTTTCACCAATCCAGGACAACCAAACAAAAATACGCCGGCGAACAGTGTTTAACTTAAAGGTATATCAAATATTCAAGTATATTTGACAGCTGTACATTAGATCTGTGGTAGATGAGTCAATTAACGTAATCTCCTACAGAATTTACTTGATCTTCACGTTCTCGCTTAAGTCACAATTTAATTACATTTATAAAATCTTCACCTAGTGCTTGTAAGGAGTACCACATCACCTACATTCCGCGAATATGTGAATTTATACCGTTATACAAACATCCACAGGTTGTTTCCTACAAGTTGCTCCTACTGTAAAATTTACATAAGGATTAATAAGTGATTTAGATATGGAGTCGGATTTATAAAAAGGGCACCATTCTGTAACCGCTTTACACATTTAAAATGAAGTCCAATATTTATTTAATGGCAAAATAAGATAAGATATAGACAAGCGAGAATTAAACTGGCTAAACGTTAGTCAAAATCAGAGTTGTATAATTATACGAGGAGGTTTTTTTATATTAAACCCCAGTTATAACACAATTAAAAGAATTAAAGAATGGCAGCAACGCCTTTTACCATATTCATGACAATGGTTTCGCTATAATATTCTTGTAGAAGTTACAGTTGCGATGCCGAAAAACTCTATTGATTGTAAGGCGGAACAGCGCATAGTTCCTAATCAAATTTCTTACAAATGAAGGCATAAATTCGACTAATATTCTTACAAGATAGGAACACAATATAACGATCAATGTCTTCCTAAAAGTCCATTATTTGACCGGTCGGTATCTTTTAGATATGAAATTCTTGTAGAAAATGAGCTTTAAGTACAAGTTGCTACTTCGGATAATCATAAAAATGAAGAACAATAATTGTATGTCCTTATTCAACAAAACAGATAGGTAACAATCCGTGAAATTCTTCAGATCTTACACATTTGTGTCGAAAGTTTTGAAGACATCATATAAATAAGCTAAAGTGTCGTAAGTTGAGTGCCAGGTAGATTCCATGATTGTTGACGGAAGAACATAAGTTAAAATGTTTGTAAATACTTCTATTTTCCTGCAGTGATATAAAGAAGAAGCAGATGAATTTTTGAACGCAATTGTTACAACTGATGGAACCTAAGTACATTATTCAGAGGTACATCACCAAGGCCAGAGAAAACCAAAACTGTATTGTCAGCTGGTAAAGGCAAAGTTTTTTGGTCTTCTTGAGGAATACTTATTGTACATTTTCTTAAAGAACGGCGAAAATTGGTACAGATTACTATTGAGCATTTTAGCACAATAAAGTGAAACAGGAGACAAAAACAAACCGAAGTGAAGAAAAAGTTTTGTTTGCTTTCTTCTATACAACATTCGCCCTCATAGCGCTGCAAGCACAATTAAAACCGCAAACAAACTTCAACGGGACCTGCTTCTGCAAGCAGTATACAGTTCTGATCTTACTCCTTCCTAGTTTATATTGCTATTGCTTATTGCTAAAAGAATGTTTTGCTTGGAAAATACTTCAGTCAAATAAAGATGATATCGAAGTTATTGAATAGGGACACTATGGGTAACTAACAGATTGACTCTGCACTAAAAAACGGAAGAGTTTCTCTAGGAAACACAACCATCGTGTCTGAAACTAGAAGGTGCCCATACGGGGAGAATTTATCTCCTCTATGCTATGGTGCCTGGTGATAGACGGGTTCCTCATGGATCTAGAGGATAGGGAGTCCACACGCAAGGATATGCAAACGATATCACCATTCTTGTTATCGGGAAAATGGGTGGAGTTGTTACGAATCTGGTGCAGCAATCCGTGCATACCGTAGAAGAATGGAGCTTTAGAGAGGGACTGTCGGATAATCCGACAAAGACCTCTGTAATAACTTTCACACAAAAAAGAATCCTTCAAGAATTGAGAGGAGTACAAATGCGGACGAGTACTTCAAAGGCCCACGGAAGTCGAACACTTAGGAGTCACTCTAGACCCAAACTGACTTTCAGTACCAGTTTGGTTAAAATTACAGCAACATTGGCTTAAGGGGCCTATAGAAGGAAAGTCGGAAAAACATGGGACATGAAACCAACTATGATCCTGTGGGTGTACATCAGGATCGTGCTACCAACTGTTACCTCGGTCTCCTTTGTCGGATGACACAAGACCAGGAACAAAGGAGTGCAATGTAAACTTAGCAAGCTACCGATGTTAGATTGCTTAGGTATAGCAGAGGCAATTAGTTTAACAGCCACTGCGTCAATGGAGGTGCAGTTGGACCTTCCTCCGTTATACTTAGTAGTGCAACAGCAGGCACTTTTAGCGGCTTACAGAATGAAGGCGAATGGTCACGGGAGGTTCCTCTACAGAAGGGAGGACCATACCTAGGTCTTCGAGGAAATAAACAGTAAACCTCTATTCATTATACATATTGACACAATCGGCAATAGCTTCTACTTCAGCAAGCTTTTTAAGGTAGCGATACCAGAGAGAACCAAGAGCTGAAAAACCCTGGTATATGGATGGATCCAAAACCGCCAACGGGTCGGTCGCAGGTATTTTTGAAGCAACTACCGGGGAATGCATTAACATATACCTGGGATGCTTGAGTATCGTGTTTTAGGGGAGTATACTCGCAGTCTCTACCTGTGCACGCATCTTGATGCAGAGAGCCTATTTAAACAGGCCAATTTTTATCGTGTCGGACAGCAAAGCGGCACTAACAGCTCTAGAGGGGGTAAAAATACAATCTACAGTCTATAAGCTTCTTGGTGATACTGGTAGAACAAAACAGAGTCACTCTGGAATGGGTGCCAGGACATGAAAACCATGAAGGCAAGGAAAAGGTAGACCATCAAGTAACAGAGGAATCTCTTGTTGAACCAGAACCCACATGTGGAATATAAGATATGACTGCAAACACTAGCAGGAAACTCACGGACTGAGGCAATCGCGCTTGTTCGTGAGGAACCCCTCCAGGAAAAGAAAGGAAGAAATACTACAATTGAACAGGAAACGACTGAGAGTCATAACAGGACTGTTGGCATTGTCGTCTACGAAGGCACTTCAGATACTACAGCAACTGCAGTTTGACAATTGTTCTTACCGAGATGAGCAAAAAAGTTTAACATTTTTGCAAAACATTGCAAACAATGAGTTCCATGTTCGAAGTAACAAATACTGGCCTCATATATCATGTGACAAAGTAAGTAGTAGACAATGTCCACAAAGAATTTAATTTTTCTAACGCTAATATCTTCATTGGAAAAACAAAATAGGTCAGAACCCTAGAAGTCTAACTTTGGATGTGCTCCTAAAAGTGGTCATTAAAGAGCTGCCCAACAAGTCGGGATCGTTCCTGACTATTAAAAGGAACACTTCGATCGCATAAGTTAATAAGTGAAAATGGCAGAGAGTAACGCATAATAGAATCCTGTTATTAATTCATAACTGTTAAGTGTTATTAGTAAACAGTAAAGTGAGTAGTAAAATGTTAATGCTATTCATTGTTAAATTTATATTGTTGATGTGCCGATTAGCAATTAGAGCTGAACAACCCCAATTTCGATTAAACAAAGAATGAATTGATTATTATCAGGCTTGCGATTAAACTGATTACAAAATCACAAACATTACTTACCTTAGGTCATTATGTGCTATTTCTGAGTTACCATACAATAAAATTAACACTACGGCCAGCTTGCCTTGCCGTATCTCGAGAGTGGGGTCGTTGCGGCATTTTATGCCACAAACAGAGAAACGTAAATAATTAGTTAACATAAAATAAATAATGAACATTTTAATTTATTTCACAGTATAATAAAAAATAATTGTTACAAAAAAAATAGAACAAATGCTTAAACATATTAATATAATATTAGTCAGTATCATGTACAAATAGAAAGCAATTTTTTTAATATAAACAGTAAAACACGATTAAGTCGTCTTTATATTGTCAATCATGTGTTTGATTGTAAATGTATGAAATTAAGCTGCTAAATTTTTTATAGACCTTCAGTCCAAGTAACTCGTGTATTATTTTTTTGGCTTTGGTTTTATTTGAAACGGCTACTGGTGTATTTTTCTTAACTGTTTCGTTGTTCTTGACAAAGTAAAACTAATAATCTGCCTATTATTTTTGAAAAATCTCTATATTTTCAAAATGTTTAACCGCAGATTGTTCTGATCCGCTATTATAGGTATTTTCTTCAATATTCTTAGGCTCTCTTTAATTTTCTTTACAACAGGTACATGTTTACCATTTTATCTTCTAAATCTACATTTAATTAAAATTATAGAATTCCCGCAGCAAAAAAATATATAAAATGAGAATATGGTTGCTACTAATTTTACTTATACAAGGTTCCCCATATTAGACCACCCAATTTGATAATCTATTGAAATCTAACCAAAGTACGTGTTTATTTTTATCTTTAGTAGGTTAAAATAAGTGGTCTTTGGGATTACATTTTATCTAGTAGGTATCTGTCTAATAGCAGTTAATCAATTGCTACTGTCATAAATCTGTGACAGTGTCGCAAACGATAATTTCTATAACAGAGTTTTAGAATTTTTAATAAATTATGGATTATTCAGTGCCAGAAAGTGTGTTTTGCGTGGAGATCTTCATTAGAACTGGTTCAGTAGAAGAAGCTCGGCGAGCATTTCGACGGCAGTTTGGGAACAATAATAGGGATAATGCACCTATGCGGAAAACAATTATAGTGTGGGTTCGTCACTGGCGTGAAATGGTGGTTCTGTGCAGAGCATTAAAAAATGTGGACATGGAAGAACGATTCGTACGCCTGCAAATATTGAACGAGTGAGAGCTGCTTTCACAAGAAGTCCTAAGAGGTCTGCCAATCGGCGATCACTTGCTCTAGGAATATCTAAGGGAAGTCTTCGCAGAATCTTTCATAATGATTTAAAATTTCATCCTTACAAATACCAAATGGCACAACACCTTGGCAATCGAGATAAGGAAGCGATATTAACATTTTGTCAAGAATTTTTAAATCGGCATCGGCATCGAGAAGCAATACACAATTTGTTAATGACCGACAAGAAAATTTTCATTTGGATGGCTTTGCTAACAAGCAGAATTTTAGATATTAGGGAGTTGAAAATCCTCGCGAATAGTTTATAAAAAATCTCCATAGTCCAAAAGACGTTGTTTGGTGTGGTCTAGGATCATTTGGTATCATTGGTCCTTATTTTTTTCAGGATGAAAATGGCCGTTCTGTAATAGTCAATTCCGAGCGCTACATAAACATGTTGCAAACGTTTCTCATCCCAGAACTGACTACAGGGAGATTATTAAATGGTGGTTTGTTATTTCAACAAGATGGCGCAACAGCCCACACAGCCAGAAACACCATGAGAAGTCTGCGAGAATTTTTTAACGACCATATAATTTTTCGATTGGGAAATTTGTCTTGGACCCCCGGGTCCCCCGATCTCACGGCTCTGTTGGGGTATTTCAAAGAAAAGGTTTTTGCAAGTCGTCCTATGGCAATTGAAGAGCTAAAAGACGGCATTCGAGTAGAAATCACAAGAATAGATGGAGATTTGTTTCACCGGGTGATGCACCAGTATGCTTTTAGTTGTATTCAAGTTCATGGGGGGCGTTTAGAAGACCATGCTTTTTATAAGTTGAATAAATGTTTAAGTCAGTAATAAATCCCATAGAAATAGCTGTACATTAGTGAAATAAAAGATTTTTTTAGTCGATTTAGAATGATTTTATCCGAATAATAAAAGTGGGCAGTTTAATATGGGGAACCCTGTATGACCAGGCGCGCTTCCGTTTGGACATCTCAATCACAACTATGAACTAACACAAGACTTTAACAGCCATGCCATACCTACAATACTCAATTGAGCATATCTAGATGGACACTGGTATGCAAGTAATAATATTTGTGAAATCTGTAAATAATTTGAAAAGCCCGCAGGAGGGTTAAACTACGAATTGAAAACATCTATGAAAATACATAACGGAGAACTGTATTCTCTTTTTGTTTATCTAAACTAAACATTCGACATATTAAATATTTTGAAAAAACATAAAATAACGATTGACACTGTTGGTGATTTAATTAAAACATATGGTAATACAGGGTGTTTCAGAAAGAATAGGACACCGTTTGAACTTAATATACTTAGGTAAAAAGTCCTTCCGTAAAAAGCTATAGGGCCTTAAAGTTTAATTTTTCTTCATATAGGAATATTCGCAAATGTAAAAATATTTATTTCACATTTGGTACATATGCTTACTATTATGGATCACATTAGTAGAAAATAATTTCATAAACTACACTTAACCGCAAGAGGCACTTAACCTAGCACTTAAATTATATATATATCAGCTGTAACTTTGTTATCAGTAGGAAAATACGATAAAAATCTTTAAGACCCTATAACTTCTTACGGAAGAACATTTTACCTAGCTATATTAGGTTTATTCAGTATATTTTAACCTAAACAAGAAGACCAAACGGTGTGCAATCCTTTCTGTAACAACCTGTATATACAAACTGCTTACAATCAAAGTGCTAGCAATTCTGATGTTACAACGGCAATTTACATACTTTTAATCTGGAAATTTTATGTTGTATTTAAAAATTTAGAATTACTGCGAAAGATCTATAAGATCATTGCTTTAATTTTCTACTAAGTATTTAGCACTGGACGTATATCTACAGTAACCGCGATTTTCACAAAAGTTTCTGCATGAAGGTCCCGATATCTGGTGAATGCAGTGAAGGTATTAGCGGTTTAAGAGGACTTCCGGTTAAGCCGGAAATGACATCAACTTTTTTTATTTTAAATGCAATACCCTGTACATTTCGATATGTGGATAGAGCCCTTTTTTGGAAGTTCTTGGATATAAGGTTTGATGCTTCAATTTTCAATAATTTTACAGATATTGTACAAAACAATTAAAAATAATGTTCCTAATTTGTTTTATCACCTAGTAACACTTGGCAACAGAACAATAAAAAACAACCAAAAGAAAAATACAAATAACATAACTTGAGAATAAGTTCAAATTGACCACCATTTACTTCTTGGCAATAACAAATCTATGCAGATTTCCTTCAGTTATATTAACAAGATGCTCTGCAGGAATTCTTTTTATTTCACCAACTATTCTCAATTCTGTCAGATTATATGATAGTTCGCCATAAAATCTGGAATGTAATCCAATGGATTCAAGTCCGGAGAACAAGCGGATCATTCAATAAAACTCTTGCGCCCTATCCTCCTATTTGGAAACTTTTGGTTAAAAAAATGCCGAGCATTTAGAGTGTTGGTGGCGTTCCGTTCTGGTGATGCAAAATATTAATAAGTAATTCCTCTTCTTCTTCAAGAACAGGAACGATTTGATTTTCTAAAAATTATAAATGCTTCCGACTTGTTAATCGAACACCAACACAATACAACACAAATCAAGTTAACTTATCATAGCATATGCCCTGTATATAACATTTCCTGCACATCATATAATTTCGATAATCTTACCGACTGCGCCAATTTTTTTCGCGGTTCACGGAGTTAAATTTTTAAATAGAACTTTGTAAAGGAACTTTATTATTTAAAGGTTGAATAAGAGGAACATCAAAATAACTGCTTTACATCTATTTAGCAATATAGCGTTATATTATTCATACTACGTAGCAACTTGCGGCCATTTTCTGCTTGATCCTCCATTTTTTACGCGAAGCTTACGTCTTCCAGCATAATGTTTACACAGATGTAATTAAATGTAACGAAAACATTTCGAACGCAAATTAAATATCGTTAGGAAATTATTATAAAGTAATTTATAGATTTCTTGTAATATATTCATAATTTCTAACCCAAATCGCTAATTAGAAGAGCAATTCTGGAATTAAAGCAATTGCATGGGATAATAGACACGGACTTAATTGTTCGTCCGCTCAAATATACCCACCGCACGAATTTATTGCTAACATTAGAGAAAGTAGGAGCAGATCCGTTTCCGTAGTTCCGTTTGGGCAAAACCCCTGCTATGACTCACGGTATCTTAACGGGAATTATAATAATGATAAAGTGCAAATTGCACGAACCTCGTGCAGGGAAGGTTGGTTCATCCGAACAAAACAACCAAGTTTATTTTCTTGTTCGTTTGAGGTCCGTAAACTTGATATTTTAGTTTTAATTCCGTAAACATGCTTCGCATTACTTTCAGTAGGTTTAAATTTTTATCTAAAATAAAAAATTTAACGAACACAGTAAACATGCACATTTGTTTTTCTGTTTACTTTAGCTGAATTGTTTTTCTTCGTAACACATGCGGGTATGCTTACGCGAATTCTGCAACCACGAGATCCTGTTGCTTTTATTCATATTAAGAAAATAAATTTTCAGGGATACATCTAATTAATGAACACTCATATAGCCAGGTACATATTTTATCCAGGCAATTTTATTCTTATTAGACTTGATATGCTTCGATCAAATTCTAGAATCTAAGATATGTTTTGTTCATTCTTATTAAATTTATGTGAATTCACAATTTCTGCATATTTACCAGCTATTTATTGCTGTGTTATGGTATTTCTAATTTAGATAATCTAGGTTAGAGCTAATACTTAAAACTATTTCTTGCAGCAAGTCACAGCAATAGATTATTGAATCAAGTTCAGGCTAGATTTCCGTTTGACTTGTTCATTTCCGATGTGTATTTAGGTAGCGTTGACCTGTTAATCTTGGTTTCTTGAGACCACAAGTTGGTTTGGTTATGATTTTCATCAATATGAAGGTGTTAGAAGCATTTGCCAATATTATTTGGGCTTCCTGTATCTGTAAATAGTATAATATTAATACTTTCCTAGTCTGTATCGACGATTGTAAACGATAATGTATTTTTGAGAAAGTTAGAATGTGGGAAATTGTTAAAACTATTTTGTGTTTAAGTATATTAAGACCCCTTTTCTACGATTTCAATCTTTTCAAAATTTATTTTATTAAAATTAGGACACTGTTAGCATAAATAAATATTAGATTCCTTATTTCAAATTGTAGATAGGTCATGTGAGATAAGGATTGTATTGCCGAAGTCAGCGTTTGTTTTTTGTGACATCCAGAAAAATTATTTTAATGACTAAGGTTTATTTAAATTTTAGCATTTAATAACTACTGTGATTGGTCAAGCTAAATCAGGAAATTTGCTTCAAATCCATGTGTATTGGGACGTTGTTTAACGAAGTTCATCGAAGGATTCATTTTTGATCCTGTTGCCTAGCAACCCATGTAATAAAGTTAAAGTTTGTTGATCTTTGGGAATAGCTTCAAGGTGTGAGCACGCACATGTGGCATAAAATATGTGATTTTATTAATAAACCCAGTTTCTAAGTAGTCTTGAAATCAAGATGGATTTATATTTTTTTATTATTATAGTTATACGGAGGTGCACCTACTCTCTGTCAGTGAGTAAAGCACATACTTACGATTAGAGCAGTGCAATTTAATATTGTAGACAGCTCTATTAGACGTGTAGTGATGAAAGGCTGTCCACAAGGCGGAGTTCTGTCTCCACTGTTGTGGAATACTTTGATGGACAGTCTTATAAGCTCACCCAATGATGCTGGGTCCTATACCTGTGAATATGCGGATGACATTGCGGTCCTCATCATAGGAAAATTTCAGGTCATGTTCTGCACTTTATTGCAGACGGCTCTCCAAATAACGGAAAAATGGTGTAGTGATCAGTCCTTCTTTGTCAATCCCTTGAAGATAGAAATTTTTCTTTTCACGAAGAAAAGGAAGGTTGAATCCTTACGTACACCTCTACTATTAGACACTTCTCTCAGCTTTTCAGGTAATGTCAAATACCTGGGACTTATTTTGATAAACAGCTGAATTGGGAGAAACTTTTGAAGTAGACGCATTTGAAAAAACATACATGGAGTTCTGGTAGTGCCGCCGCGCTATATGTAAATCCTGGAGACTCTCCCCCAGAATTACCTTGTGGTTGCAAACTGCCGTGATTAGACCTATGCTATGTTATGGGGCACCTGTCTGGTGGCCCAGGGTCAGACAAGTTACAGCAGCAACCAAACTAGGACATGTGGAGGAAGTAGCTGTGAGGATGGCTTTGAGGCTGCGCCATAAGTGTCTGTGGCACCCAGCAGGCAGGGGCGGTAGGCACACCCGCATCCTGGATGGGGCAGTTGTCAAGAACTCTCTTATAGACGCAATAGTAGACTATCTCCCTCCACAGTATGCTTTCAATAGGTACTTCAGTGTTTATGCCAATGCTGAGGCAACTCAGCATATGGACATATCCATCTTTATCGACTGATCTAAAACAAGGCATGGAACGTGTGCCGGAGTCTTCTCCGATGACCTAAACCTACACCACAGTGCATACCACTAACAAAATTGCTACTGTTTTCCAAGTATAGGTAGTGGGAATAATGCATTGTGCAAATCCAATTCTTGAACTACAAATCAAGAACCAACGTATTGGTATCTACAATGACAGCAGAGCTGGTTTACTAGCCTTTGGTAGTTGTAAAAGTACCTCAGGAGTGGTACTGCAATGCCGTGAAGCTCTCGACGATATCTCAAAATATATGTAATTTCCCTTATATGGGCGATAACTGCAGCAATGAGGAAGCTGATGAGATTTCAAGACTGGCCTCCGCTTAACCTTTGTGGATTAGAACCCGTTATTCGTATATCTCTGAGGACATTAAACTTCATGCTATACCAAGAAACCCTAGAATCTTTACACGAAAATGGGTAAACACTGAAAGTAGTCGTCATGTAAGGGCTGCTATTACTGCGCCGTCGCCAAAGACAGTCAAATATTATGTGCAACTGTGCCGAAAGAACTTGCCACTAGTTGTAGGTATCTTATCTGGACACTGCACCCTAAATCGGGATTGGCGGACAGCCCAAACTCTCGGGGATGCAACGGAAATGAGGAGACGGCAGAACGCATCCTGTGTCACTGTCCAGCTCTCGCAGCAATCAGAGGAACCATGTTGGGTGACTTTCGCTCCGATATGGCCGAAATCAGCAACAGCTCGTTTGCGGATGTCCTCAGGTACATCCAAAAGATTGGACGGCTTGTCTTGGGTGATGTCCAAATTGGGGAGCTGCTGGGGAAACACAATGGGCCCACCTATGTGGCCTAAGTGCACGTGAGGTAACTCACCCTTATAAATCTCACAATGACACTGACAATAAGGGTTAAGTTATTTAATAGCGCTTACATACTACCATTACACTGAGAGCAATTTTTTTTAATAATAAAATTGGCAAATTAAGTTCCAATAATATTTAAAATTTAATTAAATTTATTGCCTTATTATTCAAAATCAAATTAACAACTGTTGATATTAGTCAGATCGTATAATAGGGGCAGGCAGTTCAAACTGGCTAATTGAATTAACTATCTTCTGACATACTCATTCACACTAGAAAACTACTCTTTGTGAATTTGTGGAAATACCGCAGCTAGATTAATTTCTGCATAAAGATTTTCCATGTGGGAATGAATAATCATGCGGTTTGAAAGTTTCCCTTGTTACTGAACAAAATAAAACTTGTGAACAAACGGATCAGCAGCAGATCGATCAACCAATCAACGACACAGTTTCACTCGCAATGATTATAGCGGCACGAACAAAGCATATCCAGATGATAAGACAATAAATCTTTATGTACACAGAATCTGAATAAGGTTATTCCCTTCGATGGACTTGAGCGAAATCGGGTATAAAGAGCTTGAGGAGAATATGTAATACAAATAAGTTTAATTTATATAAAATGTGAATTCTGCTTGTCCTACTTTACCCTAAGAAAATACAAGACACAATCCTTTTATCTTTTTGTTTCCCGGACATACTTTATAATGCTGTTCGTAAAGCATTTTTCAAGCACACGGCTAGGAAATGTAGATTTATGGGATGTTTATTCTTAGGTCATTTTTTAACAGTCACCGAATTTGCTCCTATATATCAGCGCTGCGGTGGTATCGGGAGTTTTTCTTTCAATTTTGGTTGTTCTTTTATCATCAGCAGCTTCTTTCACTATTGAATTTAGCAACACACAGTCTAAAAATGTTTACTTGAATAGATACCAGATTTTGATGTGATATTTAGATTTAGGTATTTAACGACCGAAACAGAAGGCTGTACCTTAAAAGCTTAACTGCCAGTAATTGAAGTTATCCACAAATTCTAATTTCAACACTTTGAAATGTATTGAACTTGATGTTAGCCATATCGCAACATTGTGGGTAAAAATAGATGATGTTTAGATGTCTTTGATATCCGAGTACCTCATGAATATCCATGAAAATCTATCGGAAAATATAAATTTAACGAACATTTAAATGAATTCCAGTCCAAAATTTGGAATCCTCGGAATCTTTTGCAAACAGAGTTGAAATAAGCTCAAAAAACACTATAAGAATCACCCTATCAGATCAATTTAAAATAAGAATATCAAACGCTGTGTGTGTAGTATAGTGTAACCCTATCTAGCGTATGTAATGTATGAATTTTCTTTACCAAGAACCACCGGAAATCATGGAAAAATGGTTATACTATATTAAATCGTTAAACAGTGTACTAGAACGGTGGTTCCCAAACTTGTTTAAAGTATGACCCCACTTTTTCTCGCGAGCCACACCTTGTAGTACCCAACTTCATTCAGAATCAGCGGCTAAATGACCAACTGATGCCATCTATTACCAAGTATCTATTTTTTTCTCCGTGTTTCCGCCATATTCGGGAGCGTGCTAGATGGCACTGGAATAATCTGAAAAATCTACTTTTTTAAAATAAACAACGGTTTGGAAGGAAATTAGTCATAATTTCAAAATTGTGTGTTGTACTGCTGACTGTGTGTCGAGTGCAACAAATCGATAACAAATATTTAACGTTCAGTACGAACTATACTCGTTTTATTAGAGATTTATAAATTTTTAAAATGGTTATTAGAACCTTTCGCGTCTGGAAATGACAAGAAAAAAATTAAAATAGATTGAGCAGCTTTGAATATTTCAAATATGGTTTTACCCTTATTTCTCAGAAACCCCAGTGCGTACTTTGTCGAGAAGTGTCACCAACACACCACACCAAACATCCAGACAAAAAAGAAAAGCCTGTGGAATAATATATACCTTGTACCTCTTGCAAAAATGCTGTTCATGTTCAAAATATATTTGAAATAAATTAATTTAATTTATTTAATATTTAAACTGTATGGTTTTGAATAAGTTGTCAAATTACATACCACACAAAATATATATGACAGCAAAGACGTTACTCTTTTTCAGCAGTCAATTAAAATTGCGATTTTTTTATACACAAGGTGTTTCACAGCTAATGTAAAAAAACGTTGCTATTTAGTTGGTGAAGTCATTTTTAATAAAACATGTCTAAGCATAGGTCATACTCTAATTAATTACGAAACGATAAAAGATCATAGTTTTAATTTCATAATTAATTCACAATCTTCTTAATACCAAGTTACCTTCAAGAGAACATTTTCAACAAGCAGTTGTTTAAAATCGAACTTTAAAACGATCATTTAAATGCAGAACACTACGCAGGTTTTTCTAGAAAATATGTTTCATTCGACAAAATATGTGGTATAAGTGTTATGGTATTCTATCTCATTGTGGATGGCAAGTGACTGTTTGGCTAAATCTTTATTATCCTGATAGATTAATTAGATATGGACAGCCCGTCATTTCCATGATATCGAGATTTAAGTACTCTGCATTTTATGTGGACATATAGAGCATCTAGTGTATACAGTGCTGATATACACGTTCCTTGACAATTACGACTACTTGACAAAATTCATCAATGCCTCAAATGAAATTAACTACAACAGGGCAATGTTGTGCGTGTATGATTCGCTGATTCGTCGGTATCAGGCCTGTATTCAAGCTCAAGGAGCACATTTTGTCCATTTATTATAGGCAACAAGGGGTTTTATATCGCGTTTTAGTATGTTGTTTGAATTTGTCAAAGGTCACTTAATATTATAAGGTTTGCCATGCCATTAAAATTTTGATCGTCAAAATAGGAATTCTATTCATTATACAGTTTTTTTCTCCAAATGATCTCAGCAATCAAACAACATCGTTCTTAAGAGTAATTGTGAAACGCTTTGTATATTATTACGAAACGAACGATGTATGTAGGTGTGGAGTAAGGACTGACACATGTTTTCTGGAAAAACTTAAGTAGAATTTCCCACGAAGGATATGTTTCAACTTATTAAATCTTATAGAAACACCTGTTAGTTAATTTACCATAAAATTATTTATTGATGTTGATTACATTATGTAGGGTGCTGTGCTGTAACTAAAATCAAGAAGCCCAATATTTATTTACAGCAACCAATACATGTACATACAAGATCGCAATTTGAAAACATACCACACGGAGGGAGAATTACCATGACATATAAGGTATGCTTCCGCCTTCACTCCTAAGGCTCTAGCTGCCTCCAACAAAAAAATTGCAAAACCTTAACCGCAACCTGGTGATACCTCACTGAAAATCCTATTCAATACTAGCAAACTTTTTTACCTGATCGTTTCGAAAATATGGAATGGCCTGCAAAATCTCCAGATTTTGATCCCATTGACTTCTTTCTGCGGGGTCACTTGCATCTTTTGTATACAAAACTCAGGTTCAATCCAATGCAAAACAGTGACAAGGAATAGTTCAGAAGTGCCAAGCTATCCCCGATCAAGTTTCAAAAATGTTCGAATACAATTGGATAGTAGACTTTACCATTACTTAAAGCCACGGTTTCCAAAGTATATTCCGCGGAATCCTGGTGTTCCATGAAAGCTCCACGGAGGTTCCGCAAAAAAACCTGGAAAAGCTATCGTTTTCTTTGTCAGGTGTTGGAAATCTGTTTAACGCTTTGCCCCTAAGGCACAAGACAGGGCAACCTTTTTGGGACAATAATTCTGCAGAGGAACATTGGCAAACTGTTAGAAAAAAAATTAGAGCATATATTAAGCTTGCGAAGAAGCCCTCAGCGAAGAGAGGAGTACAGACGTCGCCCAACTAGTCGTTTTGATCGTTTTCATGGGGTCTCCTTTCGAAAAGTCTGTTGCAGAAGTTCTGTTCCCATGCACAGGTTACATGCATAATCACCGACGTGGGAAGTCACCACTAATCGCTCTTTTTTCACACAGAACTGTGGCGACTTTCAAGAGGTAAAATCTTGGCCAGATTTTTGGTCATTTGTCTCTAATGGGGAAGAAGATTCCTGCGTCCGTCTATGGTCAAACTACTGTTCTGCGTAAGTTGGTCAATCAGATGCCCATACCTGGTCGACATTAAAATTCAACGAAGATATTACATATTTGCTTGAGAAAACTACCAGCACTTTAATAGTGAGTGACAAAGTATCATCTCTCAAAGCCAAACGTCAGCTTTACATAGCATGTATGAAGGACAACTACTTCGAATAATGTTACCCTCCCTGTATCGATTCTGATATGCAGAAGAACATTTGTGAGCACTTAACCGAACTCACCGAATTCCTATCTGAATACCTTGTAGTGACCAACAGAGGCATTGACTGGGTGCAAAAACCCTTCTGTTAGCGGAAGAAAGAAACCTAAAATGTTGTTCGTCCCTAAATTTGAAGAACTTATTGAAATACGGTGTCCATCCTCCTCGAAAACAAAACTTGAATCCCTATCGCTGATCGACTTTTGGATGGAACTGATGGTTGAATTCCCAAAAGTAGCTGAGGAGGTCGTCAGAGTTGTGTGTTTATTTGTATCCATGTAGTGCACATTCAGCTGTCAGACATTCAGCCCAACTTCAAACTTACCATGGGAAGAAACATGTAACAGTTTAATTCCTCACATTAATGTTCGACGCATGAGAGAATAAATTGTTTACACAAAATGATATTCCTTTCTTTGCTCTATAGTTGGACCTTTGTCCTATGCTTGATAAATATCTCTGGTAAGGCTGATAATGTACAACAAAGCTTCGCTGGATTGAGAGCGCTGTATAAAAATGTAGCGCAGATTAGATGTTCCGCGAAAATATTGGAGACCCCCAATTGTTCCTCGTCCGAAAAAGTTTAGAAACCTCTGGCTTAGAAAATAATGGAAATAATTTTGAATATTTGGATGGTCCAACATTCATACTAATATTTTGAAATTTGAATTCAAACAATTGGTTTTGAACTTTTTGAGTTTTGTTTCTAATTTTTAATAGCATTTTGTAAGAGCTATTCAATGAGATACCACAAGGTAGGTATTTTGTTGTTGGGATATCTAGAGCTTAAGGGGTTGAATAGGGAAGGCTACGTTATGATTTCCTTTCTACGTTGTAGAAACCGTTATCAGAAATTTCATTCAGTTGAATAACGCTTCTACTTCCAAATCTATAACAGACTGTAGAGGAGACCGGGTCTAGAGTGGACACGTGGTTAGTGTGGACACTTCAAATTACCCGCCTAATGTGAATATAAAGATCGAGGAAAATATATATTCACGATGAATTCCAAAGAACGTATATATCACAGGATTCTGGAATCTACTGCTCCGTGGAGTCATATGCTCCGGACAATTCTGTGCACCCTAAGGTGCCAATAGGGGATTGATTAGATCCACCTATATCTCTGTGCCAACCGTGCGAACTGCCCAACACGTATATGTACACAGGATTCTGGAGTCTACTGCTCCTTGGGATCTACTGCCCCAGCAATTCCTTAAAACTACCGTGGCTAGCCACACTTGTACAACCTTTCAATATCACCTGGCCAAACTCCGAGAGCCCTCAATCACAACCACACTCATATAACAAGCAATACTGATCAGCAATCACACCTTATCCAATTGTAGCTACATACCAGAATATTCAATCACTAGTGCACTATAATAATTAGCTAGCTACATGCATAACACGTGCAACACAAACAAGACGTCAAAACCATCTCCCATCTCATACACGGGCTTTCCTTAGTCCGTCCCCTAACTTAAAAACGTCTGCTCCGTGTTTCCACCCTCGTGAGGTGAAGAATGCGACCCTAAAATCTCAATTAGTTACGCACACATGGCAAGTGTTGATTTTACTCAAATATTATTAAACTTTAAAGGAACAGTTTACCTTTCTTTATTTGAATCACCAAAATATATACAGTTTATACCAAAATAAATTTTTACACCTAACATAAAAAAGAAATAAAACAATTACCAGCTTGATATAATATACAAGCACTATTATATAACTGAGAAAATAAATTACATAAAATTATGAAGATTTTGTAAAATATACGACATAGTTATATACTTCTATAGTTAATTATCACTGTCGCTAAAAATATTTAGATCAGTATCACTATGGCCCACGTTGATATTAATAATTATGGGCTCTATTTCGTCTATTGTCAACTTCCCACATTGATTTTTCTATTTTATCCACATGGCCCACGTGGTTGCTACAATTTTCTGGTGTCACTTGAGAATATGCTTCCTTGATTAAATTTTCAACGTCATTTGCCTTAAAAGTAGTATTTTTCGCACCTATATACCTTTTTACTTGGCTCCATACCATTTCAATTGGGTTAAGCTCACAGTGATACGGTGATAAACGGATAATTGTAACCTTGTGTTTTTTAGCGATATTTTCTATTATAACCAGCATCATACTTACATTTAAATCTATTTACTACATTCAGTAATTTTTTCAAGTAATCTTTTTCAAAATGATGATCCTTTGAGCGAAGCCAATTTTTGTTGCGATCCTTGTTCCAAGACTTATTTGGATATAATTCCAATTTCCTACTATGATAAGATGCGTTATCCATCACCACCACGCTTTTCTCAGGAATATTTGGTATTAACGAGTCTTCAAACCATTTTTCGAAAATTGGGCCGTCCATCGTGGTAGTCTTGCATGTTTTCTTTTGCCAAAAATGTGAGCTCCGCTCCTTCTATAAATCCATTACTGCTTCCCGCGTTGAGCAAAACAAACCGGGGCCCGCGTTGGGTCGGTGTCTTTAATTCAGGCGAGCAACCTTGAACGAATGCTTGCCTGAAGGATTCTACTGAAGTGTCCCGCCATTCTCTATCAACACTGTGCCCAGTATTTTGCCATGACTCATCGAGAAATATAATGGTACACTTATTTTCTCTGTTCTTCCGAATTTCACGTAAATATCTATGTCGCCACGTGAGGATTTTTTTTTCTAACAGCAATCCGCGTTTTTCTCTTTTTTCATATTGAAATCCTGCGTCAATTAACATCCTGTATAGAGTGCTCTTTGAAAAGTTTGGCAAATCTTCATCTTGATGTACCCTCCCTAACACAGCTTTTAAAGTTGGAGGCGTATTTTGAAAATAAAACTGGTGCACAATTCTTCTAATCCGGCTCCATGTGAGTTCAGAATATTTAATTGTTGTTGATATTTTTTCGATCTGCCGTCTTTTTTTAGGTGATTGAATACCATCGGGCAAACTACCATTTCTTATAATGTTATAAAGAACTCTTTCCGACACTCCCGTCATTTCAGACACTTTTTTCACAACATCACCCACAGACTCGTCAGTACCTTCATTATTAATGTGATAATTTATAACATTTAACAGCAATTGCTTTTCACGTCTAGTAAACCTTTGACCTGCCTTAAGTAAGCGTTCCATGGCAATTTACAACTAAAACTTTTTGAATAATAATTTACTTATATAGTAAAGACATGGTATGAACAGGAATTTATAGTAATTATACAAATTAAATACCCATTAACAAATTCCTGAGTATTGTCATTATTCTCCATGTGTATGATTCATTTTGAAAATCACATTAGTTTACAAAGAGAAATTCCTCAAAGTATATAACAAAACAAATTAAAAGCTTAACATTATTATCTTGGTTGGTTAATATTATTTTTGTTTGAGAACTTCTGAATACCTACCTCATTTCAACAAAATAAACCCGACGTGCTATTGTTAAGAGATTACGAATACTGGCAACAATGTCACTTTTTGTCCCATAAGAAAAGCATTGCCCTATCTTCTCCATGCTGCAGGATCACTCTGAAACGCACTGTACAAGAACTTAGCTCTATAAAGAAAGAAAATGTTAAGAGAAAAATACGCAAAAAAGCCAAAAAGAATGAGAAATCCCTTGGCCAGAACATAAATTATAACTCATTAAGTCCTGAAGGTAGCGATGAAGTTCTTGACTTATCTTCAGATTCAGATGATAATGGAAGAGAGGTAGACGTACCTGAACCTACTATTCTATGTGACAGTGATGTGATTAGTTTCCGGTTTTTTATTTTGGTTAAATTTGAAGCCAAACAGAAAATGATTTGCTACGTTGGATAAGTGATTGATGAGTATGCTATCAATGATTATGAAGTTAAGTTTATGAGGAAGAAACGAGGAAATTTAGTTTTCCCAACCATAGATGTTGTTGCTGCAGTACAACAGAACGATATTATTAGCAAATTACTTCCTCCAAATGTTATCGAAGCTACCAAACGTCTATCTGGCTACATGAGTTTTGATGTTGACTTTTGAATGTATGGTGTGCTATAAAATTGTTTAACACTAAGTATTAACGATTAATGTAATTATGGTTCAGAAACGCTATTATTTTTATATTCAATATTATGTTTATTTAAATTCGTGGTTTTCCAATAAATTCACTATGTCCACAATGACCCCATATTATTTACTCTTATGTCCACATCAACCCCTATATAGAGCTAGTGTGGACAAAAATTACTTTTGTTTTTTAATTCTCGAATTTTATTATTGAGCAATAAACTGAATATTTCTATTGTACAATTAAAGTAAACATTAACTAATACACTCTTACAAGTTTTAGATTTTTTGGGAGTTTATTTGACCTTTTGAACCTATTTATATGAAATTTGTCCACATTAGCCCCGGTTTCCCCTACGTTTTCAAATTGACACTCTGTATAACTCAAGCCCTGATCTTGTACACCCGGCACATAAAATATTTGAACGCTAAAAACTAAAGCAATTTATGAACTTCTTTGTTTGAATTACACTAAAAATAGTTCAGAAATAACAGAATTACATTTTGTAGAGCACATTTCATTTATTTTAACAATTAGAAGTGACAACTTAACAGTACAAAAAAAAATTGCGGTAAATACTCAGATAATAAATTAGAAACATTTTAAACTAGGACAGATAAAATATGTACATACAATCCCGAATTAAGAACCTTAGGAAGCCCATAATAACATTTGCTCAAATATTTATTTGGATGCACTTTATTCGGCTTCAATTATAAAGCAATTCTTAGGATTGTCTTAAATTTTCACCACAAATCTTACCAATAAATAAATAAATAAATGATTAAATAAATAAATAAACAATACACAAGCATATAAATAATTAAACAATAAATTAACTATAGTAACTATCTACAACAAATTAACCTACGTTGTATCTGACTTGTTTCGCTTAATGTAACTTCCTGGCTTGTACTAATTTATTAATATCATTGAATGTAGTGAGCATGGCAGGACTAGGTCGGTTAGAAGTTAATGAGGGACAGCCACCATGTGCAAGGCATTCTTCGCCATCTTGGCCATCCTTCGCAGCTTTCATGTAGCGGAAGAACCGCAGTATTTCCGGGTTATCAGAAGACGGCTTCCGCAGTTCATTGAGTTCCCTAAAAATGGATGAAAGAGACAACTTTATAGCGCACATTACATGAATGACTTCTTTATTACATAAACTCGCAGCTTTTAGAGGAAAGTATCCTTCATTTAGATATGTTTCATGTAGTATGTTCAAGAGATTTCAACTTTTATGGTGGATGTAAATAATAGAAAATTCCTCCTGTATTTATACAATTGAAATATTATTTGAATCTGTCAGCTGTCATCGATTAATCTGTTAGTGAATATTGTAATTCAGACTAATTATAATTAATTGATGATATAAAAAAATATAAATTGTTATAAACTAGCTGAAATGAAACTTAATTTCATATAACGTCAGATTTTTAATTCAGATGATGAGGATTAAATATCCATAGACACCCTTTATCCTATAATCTAATCAAAAAAAAAAAACTCCGTAGTTATTCTAAATTAATTAGTAAATATACCATAGAACATATTGATGCTATGAGGATCACTGGGAAAGTTTTAGGATAGGGTATAGATTGCACTACCATTTCTAAAAAAATCTGTCATATGAACATGTATTAAATATCGAGACATTCTGTCAAGTAGTAGTTTAGTACCATTTTCCGAGGAAAAGTATTTATGTATTTATTTTTAAACTGAACAGGTAGAATCTGGTTCGTCAATTAATGGTTTTATTAAAGAAGGTTTGTAGACAATCGAAATTCATATAGATGTGAAAAATATGTTAAAGTTTTTACATTAAAGATAGTCTTGAAAATGTGGAAGACGCGTAGACGCTCAATAAGTGCAACAAAACAGATCAGTGAAGGGTCAATAATACGGCAATTCAGGCTGCATCTTAAATGATCGAACAGTTTAAATCTACATAACTACGAGGCATGAAAAAACTATCCCTAAGTTTGCCAACAATAGATCGAATTTGACTCCAAACTTCTGAGAAATGTTTTAGCTGTATTAGGAAGAATATAATTCAGTTTGTGCGTCGATTTCTAATCAGTTGTTTTGAAATCTACGTGGTCGTTACGTAACAGCAATCAAAACAATAGCAACATCATGAATTTCCGCCATTAAACTCAAGAGAAAGGTAATAGCATATTGCTCATACTTTAGTTTCTACAAGACTTAACAATATCCTGGCCCAAAAACCAGGTTTATCGAAGTAAAGCGGTGCACGTACCCATACAACTGTTGCTTCCATCGCACTAGGTAACAAATTGAAGTATATTTTATGGCACATCCCCCTTAATTACTAGATTTAACTTCCCCTCTCTTCCGTTTATTCTCATAACTGAAAATGTTTCTTGTTGGCAAGAGATTTTTGGCGAAACAAGTAATTAAAATAGTCATTGAGAATACTCTGCAGTTTAGATAAATCAAAATTTCAAGTTACTACGAGACTTGTTCGGAAACTAATAGCCATTTAAATATTCCCGCCGAATGAGAGACATAGTCAAGACGCTGTTGAAATTTACCGTCAAATACGCGAGGTTTATGGTCCAGGCATCATGAGCGAATAAAAGGTTATGTAGGAATGCCAGAGATGGCCGAACAAACGTGCACGATGAGGAACGAAGTAGTTGACATCTTGTCAACGACGGCCGTGTGGAAAAAGAGCACATGAAAATTCGTGAAGATCGACGTTTCACGATTTCGAAAATTGCCGCATATTTTCCTCAAATTTTATCTACATTACTGTATGAAATTGTCACAAATAGTTTGCAGCACCATAAAGATACCAAATATGTTGCCGGATATTCTCAAAAAATAGCGAATGGCCTCTGCTCTGATCTTCTTGCATCGCTAGGAACCTGATGGCGATTAGTATCTGTATCCGATTGTGGTTGGCGACGAGACTTGGATTTTGTACAGAAATGTTGACACCAAGTACCGGTCAATACAGCAGAGGCATACAAGTTCTCCCAAATTCAAGAAGTTCAAGCAATCGTTCAAGAACCGTCAGCTTATGGCTACTGTTTCTTTAACTTAATTTCCTAATAACCTTCATAGAATGGCTTTGGTTCAAACACATTGCTGCTAAAGGAGATTATATTTAAAAATAGAAATAATATCAAAGCCATATAAACAGATTTTCTATTTCAGTCTCAGAATACCTCAAATACCCTTCGGAATACTAAATTTAATTGAGTTATTTTCAGAAAATAGGTATAACGTTTTCTAAACAGTCTATCGCTTTTAAAATCATCACACTCCAGTAACTGTCCGTAGTTTTGGTTATGAGGGATAACCCTCGGATCACCATCATCCTAGTGCGTCGCCGTTTCAGGAGAGGTCTCATAAATCTGTGCTTTGGAAAAGCTTCACATTTTCCAGCATTCTACGTAAATCATAAAGATTGCTTTTAACATGATTGTCAGCTACGACGACATAAAACTTGAAGCGTGAATAAACGAACTAGGCGATAAAGCGTACATCAGCGCAGTTAAAGTAAGTAATTACTGAATACCATTCTGCTAAGCGTTGAAATGTGTTCGTTAAATTTCCTTCAAAATAAAATTAAAATAATACGATAAGTTCTACCATATGTACAAAAAAATTTTAGATAAAGGGTGGCTTTGTACTTCAATACGTCGGTCTTTGATGATTTTATGACAATTAAATGTCAGTTTTAATCAGATTTAATTTAATAATGGTGTTTACAGAAATACATAAGCGATTCATCGTTGAATCTTATTTTCGCAATGGATATCTTGAAAATGGGGAATGGATTTACACTACCCGCCCTTGTATGGTTGAATTTCGACAACAGTTTCCTGATTTTGTGTTTCTGGAGGCCGACTTTTTTAATGTGGTACGAAATTGTGTGCGGTTATTTAGAGAAACAGGAAGCGTAACACGGAAGAGCGGAAGTGGAAGGCCAACAGTCCGTACAGAGGAGACCATTCAAAATGTTCAAGAGATTATGAATGAAGCACAATCCATTGCTTATTTGCGTCAGTTTTTCGACGATCGCCTGATCAGTTGACGTTGTGAACCAGAATTTCCGCCGAGATCACCAAATTTGACTATTCTTGATTACTTTGTGTTTCCGCATTTGAAAAACACAATTTTTAAAATTCAAGTTCACACACTTCTTGAGTTGCGCAACCGAATAGAATAATGTGCCAATATCACACCCGTTATGCTCCAAAACGCATTTGATAACATGAAAAGGCGTGTAAATTTATGCTTGGATGAAAACGGTGGACATTTTGAACATTGATTGTAATATGTACTTGAAAATAAACCCTCGATCCCGTCAATTTAAAAGCAGTTTCAAAGTGCGACATACGTTCTGACATACAAAGCCACCCTTTATCTAAAATTATTTTGTACATATGGTATATTACCACCACAAGTGTGCAAGTTCAAAACACAATTAGTGTAAGAGAAGCAATACTTTAAATCCACACTACACACTACACAATTACGGAAGTTAAAGGCCAGTTAACTAATTTAATATCATGAATATAGCAGTAGAGTAAGTGCTTCATACGTTATTAGAAGCTATATTTACAACTTAAGCAGGTAAATGTAATTTCTAGGCTTGACATGTTTGTATATTTCTTTAATTATGTTTAGTGTTCTTTATGCTCTAAGTCTATTCATCAAAGCAATTGTGATAGAAATTACCATTATATATTAGTGCAAAACCTTGATTTGTAATGGTTTAGCTTTTAAGGCAACTAAATCGTAGGATTTCTTGGATGAAAAAATTTACGAGTTGTTATCAGGGAAACTCAAGCCAGACAACAATATCAACAGCTTTCGCTTGTTATAATGGTGAAGGAGTTCCTCTTTTGCGCAGTTTCCATTTTTATAGCCTATTAACACTGCATTCGCGGTATTACGGCGATAACAGTATCAACAAATAACTCATAAGTGTAAGAAATATGGTATCCTTTCAGGGGTTAATCTAGCTTCGCTTAAATTTTTATGTACCCTGGGGACCTTTTCTGAAAATAAAACAGACAAACATTTTGTTCCCTAGGTATCTATTAATTATTTTCGGTGAGGAAATATGGCACTAATTTTTCTAGTTGAATTTAATATACACTATGTCCCAAAACATACCAGCGATATTTCAAGGATGAATTCCAGAACTTATTTAGAGTCGAAAAGTACATATAAACATATGTCCTAAACGCAACCGTTAACGAATTATTGTTTATTTCGTAATTTATGTGGCTAAACTTTTAGTTCAAAGAATTTCTGAAATACTGATCCAGTTGCCATGATCGCGTCTATTTGTAACTTATTAGTTTATTAGTGTGATACTGAAGTTATTGGCTCCTTCTTTGTATCCTTTTTTCCATTGTCATTCACAAGTGATTCACAATGCCAATGATATTTTCAAATGAAGAATATGCAGATATTCATTATGTTTACGGTCTGTGTGATTGAAATGCTTTAGCAGCACAACAAGGATTTCGTAGAAGATATCCCAATAGAAGACTGCCTATGCGTGCAGTTTTCTTTAATTAACATCGTCAGCAGAGAGAACATGGCACTTTCAATGCAAGACATGCACTAGGCGAAGGAGTTGGCCACACCCATAAACGATAAAGAACAAGTTCTTGATTGATTACAAGAAGATCCGTCTTTAAGTGTGCGAAGAAACCAGGTTTGGAGAATAATAAGAAGTGCTCAATTACATCCATATCATATATTTAGTGTTAATATGATAGCTGGTATTCTTAATGATCGTCTGATTGGACCATTTGAACTGCCACACCGTTTGCATCTAATAAAAATAGAAATAAATGAACTTTCAGAATACATAACAGCATACATGTAGCCATAAAAGAAACTTTTACACACAAAAAGAAGAATAAGAAAATTAGTCCAGATATAGAAAGACTGATGAAAGAAGAAGAGACATGAGCAGAGAAGACCAAGAATATAAAAAACTAAGTAAAGAAATAAATAAGAATATAAGGAAAGATTTAAGAGATTACAACACAAAACTCGCAATAGGAACTATTGAAAACAATAAAAACATGAAAGTTTTGCAAATCAATCGGTCGAGGGGAAAAGCATAAATCAAGAAGTTAAGAAACAAACAGGGCATTTTGGTGACAAGTCGGAAAGAAATAGTGGACGTGGTACAAAATTTTTACAAACAACTCTATAGTTCAAAATACCAAGAACAACAACACATGAGACAAAACACTTAGAATGTGAAGAGAGAAGAGATTCCCGAAATAGATAAAGATGAATTATGGATTGCACTCGAACAAATGATAAACGGAAAATGGCCAGACGAAGATCGAGCCATACAAATGGGAGAGTCTTTGCAAAATGCAAAGGTAATCGTGCTATTTGAAGAAGGAGGTAAGAACAATTTAGAGCACTATCTTCCGATTAGCTTATTATCAAACGTATATAAGCTACTAACAAAAATTATAACAAATAGACTTACAAACAAGCTGGAGTCATACCAACCTCAGAACAAGCTGGATTCCATAAGGGATTCAGCACAATAGATCATCTGCAAACGTTAATCGAAAAAACTACTGAATACAATATACATTTGGCTTCGTCGATTACAGAAGGCATTCGACTCGGTGGAAACGTGTGCAATCCTAGAAGCACTAGATAACGCTCATAAAATATATTTATGACACGGCAATTATGACAATTATACTGGAAGAAGACACGAAGACGGATAAAATTACAGTTAATCGAGGAATACGACAAGCGACACCATCTCTCCGAAGTTGTTTACGTTGGCCCTGGAGGATGTTTTTAAAAATGTGAAGTAGCAGTGTAAAGGAATTAATATTGATGGAGTAAGACTAAATCACTTGAGATTTGCAGATGATGTCATTCTGATCGGCACTTCAGCCGAAGAACTAAAAACAATGGTAGAAGGGCTTCATCAAACATCGACGTAAATCGGATTACAAATCAACCTGAGTAAAACCAAAATAATGAGCCCTGAACAAATAACCATCCAAAAACAAGCTCTAGAGAATGTATCCGAATACATATATCTTGGAAATAAAATTCAACTGGGCAAAGAAAACCAAACTGGATAGGAAGGAAGGAAGGAAGGAAAGGACTCTGCTGGACAGCATTTGAATAACTAAGTTCATTCTAGGATCAAATGATATACCAATAAATCTGAAACGCAAAGTCTACGATCCATGTATATTGCCAGTTCTTACATATTGCTTAGAAACTGTTTAGTAGTTAGTCATATTCTTGCACTTTATTTCGTCGCCCATCGGAGGTCGTCGTAACTACCCCAGCGGGAGCATCCCTTGGCAGGCTCTCTTGCCCACGATCTGTCCACTGGGACGGTCATGTTTTGTATTTTTGTGTGAGAGCCATGTCTTGTGGTCCAGTACGACCTGATGGGTGATCTGTGTGTTATTAAATAAATAGTACCCATATCCGAAAAGAACTTTTATTCAAAACATGGTCCTTCGAACCTGATAACTGAACCAATATTTGTTTAGTTAAAATTTAAAAGTGCATTTCAATTGATTAAGTGTTAATTGACCACGTGGCTTGGTAAAGAACAGCACGTCGAATTAATAAAATACTGTGAAAATAGTTAATTCCGTGGCCTGTAGTACGATCCAGCACGTCGAATTAATCTCGATTATTGAAATTAGTCGAGATAAAACAGGCGCAGCATCTACACGTGGTTGGATCAGCAGCGTCAACCCTTGGCATCACTTCCGTTTCCGGCGTCAGCAGCCTGGAGAACTACTGCGCAGCAATCAGGATTCACCCTGCCTGAGTAAGAAACGACCCTCGTGTTTGGCAGCCATTGTGACTCGCAGCATTCGAGAGGCTTCTTCCGGTCAGCAACACTTTGAAGGCGCATGGAAACAGTAATTCCCTAAGCAGCGAAAACCAATTCTTTGAAGGTCAAGTAAGTGAGCTTTATTCCTATCGTTATCCCTTGTAACACTGCTTCTTTCTGAGTATTCGATCTATTTTATTTTGTATTTCATTTGCTTATTTGCTATAATCTGGTATAATGGCAGAATTGAGCGCTTTAATCACTAAACGCGCCACTATAAAAGGTCACCTTACGAGGTTTCAGCACCTCGTTGAATCAATTCCGGATTCGCCGGAAGCCAACGACACGAAATTATTGCAATTGCCAATGCGCTTAATTTCGGCTCAGCCTCTGTTAGATGACTTTAATAAAATTCAAATTAAAATTGAATCCTTGCAGCAA
>JABXWE010018735.1:0-14423 GCA_014611495.1 Limonius californicus
CACATCAGTGTAGTACTATTCACATAAATATAAAATTATTCGCAAAAATATTGAATTATTCGCATATATATCAAATTATTCGCATAATTGTGTGTTATTTGCGGAACAATCTTATTATACTAAGGAAGTATTGGTAAAAGTATTTTGTTTTGGCAATACAGATTTTAGTGCGAAAACAATAATAAGGGTAGCTAGGTAATTAATTAATAATATAAGTAGAAATGTATTGCTTGGTGTTTATTTTTGAAGATATAATTTCTAAACACTTATTGCTGGTATATCAAAATACTAAATTTTTTTATATTCCACATTTAAACCTTGCTGGACTAATAATATTTTTTCCGGAGGATAACATAGCAAGTTAATCGATAAATCGAGTAATTTTGTTATTCCATGTTGGATTATATTTTCATAAATAATTCGTCGTAGTTTATCTATATTTGCTTAAAATTAATTACATTCGCAGCACCAGTTTTAGAATTCTTAAAATTTAATTTTTTAAATTATTTTTTAAACTTTTACATGGATCGAATGAAATGATGTATTAATTCGATAATTTTACAAGTATCAACTATTTTAATGATTAGAATTTCCTCATGCAAATTTGCTCACTTAATTTATAGCTAATTAATGTTAGATTCATGTTTTTGGTACTACATTTGCAGTTGGGTTTTCATATGAAAATTAACAACTCTGATTTATTATTTTTCAAACTTTATTATACAATTAAGCTCAAAACGAAAAACGATTTTTTGCTAAATTAAATATTTCACATTTTAAACGCATCCTTTTCATCTTGGTTTTTACTTTTTTTAAACAATTACTGTTCCTCCTCTCCATCTAAAATAAATACGGCACTAGTTTACTAATTATAATTCCTATAAAGTCATTTTTATTTACTTACATAGTAAATTAACATCCAATAAGAATGTGTTCCACCAACTTTCCATAAATAGTCATACTAAACCACTTTCTGTTCTTTTGGGTGAACTACCTGTGCTATGGTCTAAAACCTACTAATGCGGCTTATTACGCCAAGGCACGAGATTCTGATAAACTATTGGTTTTCCTTGAAAATTGACCACTACCATGCTCGTTCATGACCTTGTCCCGCATCTTCTGTGGGTAAACGAGTTTTGTTAATATTACCGAATGGGAGAAAGCATTTTTGAACCGGAGGAGTTCTTGTTAGAAAGCCAGTTTCGGCTTCCGAACATTTGGGCAAAAGTATTTCGTAATTATGAGCGGATGAAAGAGGCGCGTCGACACACTTTGTTTCACAACGCGCTGGGTTGGCTGTATTATCTAATATTGCAAGCATATTTACGTTTAAATTTAGGTAATACGTAACAACAAGCTTAATAAACACAAATTATCTTCTTAGGGGGTCAACCGTTCAGTTAAACCGTCTGAATGTCTCCCGAAAATCCAAATTTTCACATTAAAAGCATTTTATTGTGGGTATCCCGACTAGCAGTTTCTGCAGTTGCTAGATTTGCTTCCTTTTATTCCGTAATTGCATGGATGTTATCTCGAATTCCCTGCTTTTGTAGCTATAGGGCCTGTATCTGCCAAAAATTTAGCTATAGCATTACGTATCAAATAATTTCTTATTCTTATCTATTTTGGTTGGAAGAAGACATGGAGAACTATATAAAATTGAAATTAATCGGTATTGTTCTTTATTGCAGCCTACTAGTGTCGCAGCTAATATACAGTGCTGTCGTCTGGAAGTTATTCCTCACACTGTCGTTTTCCAAACAAATCTTAAAAAAAAAAACAGCAAATTATTCATAGCATTGAAGTACATATTATGAAACATTTCAATTGTTTTACCCAATAAAAGTGACCGTAACTCACAAGATCTACTATTAACTGGATGTCCAGTTTTTTGAATAATTGTCATCAAAGTGATTATAAAATTTCGTAGGAATGGAGTAAAATCGCTTTCATAGACATATATTTTCACGGGTATTACAAACGGGCTTTTAAATACAACCGCACCTCCGCAGCTGTTATTGTAACTATTCTTTTCGTTTACAGAATTTATATTTTTTAAACCTCTAAAATTTAGAATAATAACACTGAAAGTTTAATTTTTGAAAAAAATGGTATATACACTAGGGTGGAGCGAAAAATTATGTGATTTGAATAATTTTTGAAAATAGGTTAGCTTGGGTGCGGAAAAGTTGTTACTCTGTAACAGTAATAACCCGTCAAAATCTAAATAATTTTGTTCAACATCTTCAGGTGCCACCATGGCTGTGAAAATTTATAAACTTAAGCAAAAATACCTATGTGTTAAATTTTTTATTCATACAAATTTAAAGACATTTTTGCTTTACATGAATGCACTTACATACGTGTATAACTAATAGCCAAAATAAAGAACATTTTTCTCACTAATTAAGCATCTAAGATTCTACAAACAGCAACAAAATTCATAAACAAACCATGTTATAAATGAAACTACTTAAATTTATACTCTGATTTCTTGTTGAACCTATGAATTATTATTCGTGATTTTAGTCTTGATCGAATGTAACCATCTCTTTGACTAGCATTAACAGCTGCAGATGCTTCCGTTACCAACCGAACACACCGTTCTACTGGTTGAGTATGACAAAGAAATTTTGGAAATGTTAGTCTTTCGTCACCATCCATACACCTCTTGATCTCATGTCGACTAATTGATCGTGTTAGTGGAGGTTCAACATTGTGGTAACTGTCGTGGCTTATAAGGTCGTAATATTCCTGGGCTTCAAAATTCAATTTTGGAACTCTAAAATGCCGAACGGCTTTACTTGTTTTTTGTTGGTCTTTGCATTTCAACACCCGACGAAAGCCCAGCTGCCTAACATGAACATTTTCATCAGTAAGCATAGCTAACAGTACATTTTCAGGGTGGGCAAAGAATGCGTTTCGTTGAATTACAAGATCTACAACTTTTTTTAGGTTTGGAGGAAGATATCTGCTGTATTGAATTATGCGCCTTCCCAGGTGGCGGATCGGGGAAAGCCTATCAGATATGATAGATACCGGGGAAATAAAATACCCGGGGCGGACCAAAAGTTGCACTGGAACGTGGGAGGCAACTTTCTAATGAAGAAGCAATGTTTCTTACGCAAACAACCGAAAGATTACCGGTATAAGTGGTCTACATTTGCTGGTTAACAGCTTAGGGTGGAGAAGCTAGTGCATGGAAGGGCACACTCTCTTGTTCTGGGGTTAAGAAATTGGCTTCGAAGATCTACTATGGCTGTGGACAACGACATGAGAATGCAGAAGGCAACGAGAAACCACTGTAAATAGATATCTCTAGTATAATCATCAATGCATCGTGACTAAGTTCAGAACAAATTATTCCCGAGTCTCAAGTCCCCCAATCGGATTTCCGGGGGGGACAGTTGTGAATAGAGTTATGAGAAGAGATATGAGAATTGCGACCTAGGACGTTCGAAATTTATACCAATCAGGAAAATTAAATAATGTCATAGCCGAAATGAAAAGACTAATGAAAAGACTGCAAATGTCGTGAGCCGTTCCAGCATGCTGATTTTGTCTTGATTTCGAACCAAATAGGCATATACACTTTAACTATATACTTGACTAAAGTTACAAGACTATCAGATGGATTATTTGATGAAATGTATAAACGTAGTATTCTGCTGGCTGTTGTTAGCCATCTAGAATGTGCCATCGGTCCAGGCTGAAGATTAGCCAATTCTTGGCTGCACTCACCGGTAGTAACTGCAATAGTCATTCTATATAGATATTTTTGACCACTGCTTAGCTTATTTATATCAATTTTGGACAAAGTATTACCGTCAATCTTACTATATTTCACCAATGGCAACATACAATATTTAAGAGCCTTACTGACTAGACCTGAGAAGCAAGTGGGACCTTGCGTTGTGCCGTCAAGATGAATCAGTAAATGTCTAAGAGGGAGTTCATTCATATGAAGGAGGCAAACAAACCAGTGAAGTGGTTTCTTAAGCTGCACTTCAAACTGACGTATGATACCAGCCTCCCAACTAGTATTTACATTTGTTCCATCACATCCAACTGCGACTAACTCATCTGTTCTAAAGCCCTCTGTAGATAAGAACTTTGTGATACTTTTCGTAATAGCAAGAGAGGTTCCTGATGTAGGACTGATGTGTCCTATATATTCAGAATTTGGTTCCCTTACTAAAACCACATGTTCTTCAATAACGACCACGGGATGCCACTTTACATTTTTTAACACGCTCTTCCTCGTCTTGTCCTTTCTTCCATCAAAATATATTGCCTGCAGCCCCATATCTTGCTGAACATCAAATTGAAGTTGTTTTCGAAGCTTTTGCCTCTCTCTCCGAAGTTTGCTGCGATCTATAACCGAGGAAGAGTTTTCTTCGGTCACAATGCCCAAATCCTGAAGTAGTGTTGTTGAAATGGCAGCAGCACCTCTATCTGAGAGTCCCCATCGATCACATTCACGCGCTAATGTTGGAAGTGCCTTTCGCATTTGTTTACTGCAGGGAGGCGCTATAGGTGGAAGCGGTATTGGGGACGAAGTCGAAGGTGTATCCGATATTGAAGATGAAGGTTCATTTTGTAAGGCTGAATCATCATTATTAATACCTTCTCTTAAAGTAGAATTTGAGCCCTGTTCTTGTTTAGCTTGTGTTTTGAATGTAACTGTGTGGCATTTTTTGAAGCTATTTATATTTGTGGAATCAAAATATCCTAAAAAACTTTCTTGTTTCCGTTTACGTTCATTTCGTTGCTGAAGCTGCTTTGTAAACATCTTATCAACATTTCCAATCACCATCCTTCTGTCTGTCCGCTGATCGGTAAGAAAATCTCTCTCTTTTATGGGTACCTTTTTTGCCTTTTCACAAGAACAATCCTGGTAAGACTTACATTTACAAGCCGATATATCAAACAACTTCTTTGCAATAGTTTGAAATTCTTTTATTTGACTCAAATACTTATGGCTTTTAGATCTTTGCTGGTTAAGAAGCTTACGATATTTGTTATGATATTCGCGGATCCTCTCTTTAATTCGTGCACTTGTAATCGTTGGCAGTGAAGCCTTTTTCCAAGTTTCTTTAATAAGTGTTATAACAATCTCGGAAATCTGATAAAACGTGGGTTCTTTATTTTGACCGTTTATTTTAATGTTTTGTTTAGTATACAAATATTGCTTCAGTACATCTTCATAAGTTGGCAGAATGTGTTGCGAAAAGCCGCATACAACTCCAAAAACAGGGCAAATGTAAGGTTTAACACGAGTTTCCATTTTAATGAACAATAAATATTTCTAATAGTTTAAACACCATTTAAAGTAAACAAACAATCAACACAACCACTGTAAGACAACTGATGTATAAAACAAAGGTTATGTTACTATCGTAGTAACTGTCAAAACTAAAAAGAGCAGGTCGAATCACGGCGGGAGCACGTACTAATAACAATTGAATTTTTCCTTCATTGTGGCACCTGAAGATGTCGCTCTAGGGTCCTAAGTTTTTGTATGTCAATTCTGATAATAGTACGAAAATATTTTAAAACACAAGCTACTTAAAAGAAATTTTGTAATATGAACGAACTAGAATTTTTTACGCGCAGGCAGTTTTTATCAAAATGGGCATATATTTAAAAGCCGTTGTGGCACCTGAAGACATTATCCAAATTCAACAATTTTTTTGCCTAATTACTGATATAGAGCAACAACTTTTTCGGGCCCAAGCTAAAAGAAATGAGAAATTTGAATGTTGTACTGCATGAATTGTTGAAAGTTTACAATAAGTGGTGTGAAGAAGTCATGTATTCCTTGAGTAATTTGGGAAAATTTGTATTGAATACCAATCAATGTACGAGGTGTGTTCAATTCAAACCCATATTTGCTTTATAAAAAATGTATTCATCAATTAGTTACAAATAATTACCGTCACAGTTAATGCACCTATCCCATTGTTTTACTAATCGACCTATACTCTGCTCATAGAATTCTTGTGGCTGCTGATTGAAGAAGTCTTCCACAGCGATTTCTACTGCTGCGTCAGACTCAAAGTGCCGACCTTTTAACGCCGTTTTCAGGGGTGCAAAAATTTGGAAATCGCAAGGCGTTAGATCCGGGCTATAGGGTGGATGCTCTAAAACCCGCCATTTCGTTTGTTGAAGATTTTCTTTTACCGCATTAGCAACATGAAGCCTAGCATTGTCGTGCAGCAAAATGACCCCACGCGTAAGTTTTCCTGCACGTTTCCGTCTTATTGCTTGACGAAACTTGTTCAAAGTTTCATTGTACAGATGTGCATTGACATTTACTTCAGGTTCCTTAAAAACTGTTAACGTCACCTTGCCTGCAGAAGGTTGTGCTTTGAACTTCTTTGGTGGTGGTTAACTTGAATGTTTCCACTACATCAACGATATCTTACTGGATAGCTCGTAGTAATGGCATCAAGTTTCGTCACCAGCAACTATTGACAGAAGAAAGTCATCACCATTTTTCTTATAGTCTGTAAGGCGTTGCAGAGATAAACCGATTCGCAAGCATTTTTGTTCATTAGACAAGAAACGAGGAATCCATTGCGAACAAACTTTGCTGTAACCCAGATTACGAGCAATACTATGGACAGATCCTACACTAGCACCAACAATTTCTGAAATTTCTCTAACTGAAATTCGACGGTTTTCTCTAATAAGGCCTTCTACACATGCCATATTGTTTTATGTTAATGCAGTACACCATGCATCTGGTCGCGGCTCATTTATAGTACCCTCTTCTCCATTCTTAACTTTTCGGCACCATTCCTTCACAGTTGGGCACGCAATACATGCATTTACATATACTGCTTGCATTCGCGTATGAATCTGCAATGGCTGTACACCCTCAGCGCATAAAAATTGTAGGACCTCACGTTGATCGAACTTGGACGGATTTTCAACAACAAACACTATTTCAAAATCGAAGTTTGAAAAGTCAGAATGAAATTCAAACGCCGGAAACTTGTGAATGTGTTGCTTACAAACACTACTAACATTAACAAACGTCATTTGAATTATTGCATTTGTTTTCAAAGCTAAGTTGACCAAAGATTGATTGCAGTTGAACAAGCTTCGTACATATCCGCACGGTGTCCGGCCACTTGCTCGTCACATCTACTCGCCTATTGTTTGCTCGTCGGCCTCTTTGCTCGGCAACTATTTGCTCGACAACCATTTGCTCGCCAAGCCGATTTCTCGCCGGAAAGATGCTAAACTATGTCAATATTATCTAGAGGGATATAGTATTTATATGCTGTTGGTAATTAGCAAAATTTACATTTCATTTCAAATGCAGGGTTGCTTGTTCTTGTATTTGAACTACTATAGGGTAATATTTTTTTGTTCCGAATAAATTTAACTAGAAATGTATCTGATATTTATGTAGCACATGTTTTTAAAATATTTTTAATTAATATCTTCTCATAACATAGTTAAAATTGATTTATTAATATAGGAACAGCATTTTAAGTTTCCACGAACGTTAATAAACAGTTATCCAATCAGAATACCTCTATAAACGAATATTTCCTTAAAATATCAAAATCTATTTAAAAAATAATACTCTCCCTATACCTGTGGTATCTGAAAGTAAAAGTGAAGGTGTTAAATATGAAGCAAATGTGCGATATTATTTTATAAACGAAGGTGTCTAACAAAATGTAAACTAGTATTTCTGCGTTGGTAGATATACTTAGTACTGCGAGTAAGTTGGCTGTAGAGCAAGTGGATGGCGAGCAACTGTCTCGGCGAGCACCTTTCGCATCGAGCAATCGATGGCGAGCAAACAGGGGTGAGCAAGTGGTGGCGAGCAAATGAGCTAGAACCATCTTCACGCATATTCATACACAGCAATATAGTTAATCTACCAGATTAAAGAAAAACAACTTGAAATAAACTTTGGAAAAAATCCTTTTCACCACGATATATTTTAGAATACCTAAATACGTATTTCGGCAACTAAGCTGCCATCTTCAGTAGGAATTTGAACTAACTAAAGGAACTTGGCTGGGAAATACCTCTGGATATAAGTTCTTCACCAAGCCAACAACGGAAGTCCAATCTAACAAACAAAGGCTTGAATACTAAATTCCTGTAAAGGTTCGTTAGACTACTTACCTTTCCATTGCATTCAAATCGACGCCGGATTAAATATCAGTACCCCAAAAATATTGCTTCCTACAACGGTTTCTCTCCAGACGTCATTGATAATTTAATTAGAAAACGTAAGCTAAGATTAAATGTTCGTAATTCCACGACTTTACAAAGTTCCCATTTTGAAGAAATCACCAGAAATTTCATCAAAGTTCCAGCCAAAGCCAAAGGCCTTGATAAAATATGCAAACAAATCAATTCCAAAATTGTATTTTGTTCAAATGACAACATTCGGACTTGTTGGGAAACCCTAAAGACAAGGTGGAAACTTTGGAAAAGTCGGGCATTTACGAGATTGACTGTTCTCACTGTGATGAAAATATATTGGGCAAGCTGAACGTAATATTGAGATTAGGTTTAAAGAACATGTAGCTCATTTAAAAAATCATATGTTTGATAAATCAAGTGTTGCCCAACACATTTAAGAGACAGGACACGGTATAAAAATAGAAAATCTAAAATTTTTAAAGGAAGTGTTTTCAACAATAGAATTGAATTGCTATGAGAGCATTTGTATTTTCAAAAATAGGGTGGATCTTTTAAATTAAGATAATGGGCTAATTCCTAATTTGTTGAGAATTTAAGCCTTTGTTTGTTAGATTATTAGCAATAGACTTAAATTGTTGATTTGGTGACGGTCTCATCTCCAGAGGTATTCCTCAGCCAAGTTACTATAGTTATTCAAGATCCTACTGAAGATGGCAGCTTAGTTGTCGAAATACGTATTTAGGTGTTCTAAATAACGTGGTGGTAAAGGGTTTTCCAAAGTTTATTTACATAAATCACCGTCTCCAATCACTCCTATGATTTGAAATAAACCATTTATTTAAAAGTACATACGTTTCATTATTGGCTTTTAAGTTAAATCTTGCGATATTAGAAAAAAATGCTCATTAATATTAGAATAATTTAAGACTTTATCGGCCAGCCCTTGTACTTGAAGACTAATTTACATCTATTTGGCATGGAATTTACCAGTTTTCCAAAGTTCTTTCTTGGACATACAGTGAAACCAGCAATTTATAAGATGTTCAGTTACCTATATCCATTTTTTGTAGATTTTTCTTCGAATTGACGTTAACTATCTTCTATTACAGGTTTTCGGAGGGGTTGGAGTTTACGGATTGCATTGTCATGCTCCACATTTTTTTATTCTCTAAACAAATTTCTGATTAGGCAACATCATATTCTGCAGTAGTTCAATGTATTTTGTGACATTCATCATCCCATAGATGACATACAGCCGACTAACTCTTTCGGCAGACATTCACCTCCCATACCATAACAGAAGTTGGGTGTTTTATTGTGGGAAGTACGCATTTTGGTGAACATTCTTACCCAGGAAATCTTCTAACATACATACGTATGATCAAAGTGATTATGGATATTAAAGGTGGATTCATGGCACCTTCTGTCACTGTTCTGGTATCCAGTGACGATGTTCCTTTGCCCACTTCAAACAGCTGAGTCTGTTTTTCGGTAAGCAATGGTTTCTTACGTGCTTTACATCCTGGTCGTCTGCAATTAAGAAGTTTTCTTCTCACAGTAGATGTACATAACCTCACACCAGTAGCTTTTTACCATAAAAGGTCACTTTTGTAAAATTGAGGCTCTGTAAACCAGATTGGTTTTCTTAACTCATCATCAATTCTAGCAGAGCATACTTTTGGTCGACCGCTTCGGAGTTCATCTTCAATTTTACCAATTTCGATATATTCTCTAATTATTCGCAGTGTCAGAAAATGGTAGGTTTCCGGAAAAAGTGTATAACTTCTAAACTATTGGTGTACCTTGGCGATTTTTATTAAATAAATGATGAATGATCTACGTATCAAAATGTATTCAAATTTATAACACGTTTACTAAACAGGGTGATTATAAATTGAGGGATAGTTGATTTATTCTTTTATTAATGGAAAAATAATGAAAGATATGTAATGTACGTTACAAAATGCCAACCATTTATTCCCATTTGAAATATGTTTACTATATAGTGTGATTATAAATTCAGGGACACTTAATTTGCCCATATATTCTTGGAAAAAGAAAAGAAATGTATGGGAGCGATAGAATGTATAGTCGCCTTGTATAGAATAACACTGCAATGCTACTTATGTCTATGTACATTTCTCCATATCAACTATCCTTAAGTAAAGTTTTAGTTTCCTCACTTACTTCTAATGTTTTTTTTTGGGAGGTTCTCTCCTAAAACTCGTAATGTATGGATCCGGACTAATGAGGACATATGAAAATATTGGAATTCAGTTTACTTGGAAACTCATTTCTTTCCTCCCATTGGACGCTGAGCGACGGTTTATTTATTGCACTGCATCTTATTATTTGCAATTTCATGGGTAGAAGCTGCTGCGTTTTGATGGATGGATGGTCCTAAATTCAGCACAGGGATACATAGTTAAAATATTTCTCCTACAAATATATTTTAAATGGGCGTTAGGTAATTTCTAAACACCTCATTATTTTTCTGAATAATAAATAGAAGTAAAGTGCGTATGGGAAATGTTTGCGGAGATACCGAAGGATATTTCGCAACGGGTTGCTGCTTTTACCCTATTTAAGGTAGGTAGTGAAGTGGCGCTAATGACATATGTAGTAGATCGTTAAATCTTTTTTTTGAATAAATCAACGTTAACGTTAAACTATAAAAGAAATAATTATATGCTTTGATGGTGCAGGACTTTTTTATACAGCTGTATATAGCTCTAACAGAAGAAATTATTATAGCTAAAGGCATATGTTGAAAGGGTAACGAGATGATTGCGAAACTTTGAAATGCCGAAGCTATATTCCTGTAATAATACTAATCTTTAAAGTGCAGTTATAACGGTGTTATAACAATAGTAAATATCTTTCAAAATATTGTGTAACTTCATGTGTTGTACAACGAAGTTAGTGTTAGTTTTTAGAGCATTTTTGTATCAACCTTTTAACGCTCAACCGTTATAAAACAACTTTGGGATTACCTTGCATTATCTGCGCCAGCGTCTCTGTTCATAAGGATATTACTTGACTAACCATTTTTGTAATAATAGTTATTTTTGGAATAAACCATGGGGGTGTAACTTTTGGAAACGTTCAGAACTCTACCTATGTGAAGTGAGTAGCTAAATATAGTAACCGTTTTTCCGAAAATTCCCGAATACCAGAAAGGCACGAAAATAGTAGATTGCGGTAAAAAGAATGCTCTCACGGGTATAAATGAAAACATGTCCTGTAACCTGTGGTATATCCCTTGTCAATATATTAATTGTAATAATTCTTAGTCTTCTACTCGTAAATTATTATAATTGTAAAACTGTGCCAGGTTGGTATTCAGATAAAAAATTATGTAAATGCATATACCACTTTCAAATTTACTTGCAAAACCTTCCGTGGGGTTGTAATTTCGCCCCCTCGGTTGGTATCCAACTAGTTCAAGATGATTGTTATGAATTTTTTAACTATATTTGAGAACTCAAAACTCAAAACATTTATTTTTGAATGGCAAATATTAGTTAAAGTAAGTAATTAAATATTGCAAGAACTGGGATTACACTCGTTCAAACTCCTAAAACGTACGATTTTTTCTATTTATCACGAATACCCGAAAAGTAAGCCACAAGCGCAATCTTATGCATAGTTCAAAATTAGTTCAAAAACATGTTTAAGAAAGTGAATAATGAAATAAATACCTACTAATTTTAATAAAGGTATTTAGCAAAACAACCGATTCTAGATCGTAAAAAAGGTATTACAATTTATAAAATAAAATCTAATCTCTAGGGCTACGAAGTAGAATTATGAATTTATGAAAACATTGAGAATCATTTCTAAAACAGCAAGGATTTAGGCAGCATTGTTGATTTTTCTAGAAACTCAAGTGCGAGGCTACAGAGTGGATTAACGAAAATATCCATTAGTAAGCAATGTACGATGGTATAATTGACTTTTAGAAAATTTTCTCTTCTTTTTCTTACTGACGGCGTATTTAAGTATTTAAACACATTGAAAATGCCTCCTGCTACAGCTAATATAACAAAACGCGGGACTAGGTAAAATAACTTGCTAAAAATCTTTTAATTTCATACGTTTGCTTCCTAATATAGCTGTCTAGGGGTGTCGAAAAATATCACCAAACCTTCGCCCAAAAAGAGGTTTATACGCTCGAACAATAAAAAAGCACTGACATAGAGAAGTCTTGCGTCCTTGGAACGCCTTCCAACGCCGTGGGACCTACCTTATTTATCTGCGTTGTCCTTTTCTTCACTTCCATGTAGTCCCTCGTATTCCCTCTGTTGGCGCTATTCCAACTTTATAGAAACATAAAAATGAAATATAATTGAACATTATCCACAGGAATGAAATCGTAGGAATCCTAGAGGAAATAACAATGGAGTCACTAAGTAGTTACAAACTTCATTTAAACGGATTTATTACAAATATTGTTCATACATTTCAGAGTGTGGTGCAGTACCTAAAATCTAATTTGTAGCCCCAATCACAAAAGTTATAGGGTCGTCTCTTTTATGTACGTATAACAAGCAATGTGGTTGTAGTGGATTTAAATATGTTCTGGGGAAAATCGACGTAATTTAAAATACCTGCATTTCTGCCTTCAATTGACTATGAAGTGTTTTAATGTACAAGGTTTTGTAATGATTATAAAATTAGTTCCCAATTTATTTTTAAACAATTATGAAGCACTTGATAATACAAGACTTTACGTTTTTAAATGTTGCTAGATATATGCAAGTAGTATATGTAAGTGGTGGTTTAGTGCTATCAACTTTAGAAGAAAAAAGATAAGATTTGAAACAAAACTGTTACGCAGCTACAGGTTAAATCACTTCTTGCGGTTCTCTTTTTCATGTATGTATATAATAATAAGACAAGAACATCGATGAAATAACGGAGAAGATAACAAATGGTATACACGTAGCTACAAAAAAAGATATGTAGTAAGATAACAAATCAAAGAGAAACTAAATTAAGACCAGAAACAGTAAAAGCAATAGAAGAAAGAAGAAAAACCAGAAGAGACACTCTGGAGTATAACACCATAAACACCACAGTAAAGAGAAAAATAAGAACAGATTTGAGCGCCTATAACATGAAACAAGTTTTAGTAACAATAGAAAATAACAAGAACATGAGAGTATTAAAATCAAACCGTACGAGGGTAAACCAAAAAATCATGAAGATAAAGGATAAACAAGGGAACCCGGTGACAAACAAGAAAGAAATTATGAAAGAAATACAAGAATTGTACGAAAAACTTTATACAACGATCATACCACACCACACCCTGTTGGTGCCTCCAAATATATTTTAAAAGTCGGCTCAGAAGATATGCCAGAAATAACTCCATCTGAAATTAAATATGCGCTCCAACAAATGAAAAATGGGAAGAGGCCCGGTGAAGACCAGTTAACTTCAGAAATGTTAAGAATGGGCGGAGAAACACTTATAGATGCCGTGAGAATACTGATAAACACAATGCCTAATGGAAGGCAGAATACCCGAACCCTGGAAGAATGCAGAAATTATTCTACTATATAAAGAAGGCGAACATACAAATTGTAGTAAACTGAAGTAGTCTTAGTACAACCATCTGATAGGATATTTTAACGTGTATCCTGAACACGGGTAGCGGGATAGTTTTTAAGTAAAACACTGAGAACAGTTTAAAAAAAAGAAAGTTTATTGTAAGTAATTATGTTTATACTTTAAAGGAGCGGAACCAACTGCTGCTTCAATTACAAATTGCTTACCACGTAAACTTTTTAGAAATAAGTTATGATACGTATAAAAACCTTATATTATACATAGTCACTCAACTTCGCAGTCCAACCTTACTTTTTAATAATTTTCGAAAGTCAGCATTTAGCCAGCTAAGTAAAATAACATGAAACCACCTACTTTATCAAGAAAAATTCAGAGAAGCACCGGATGCTGCTCTTATCTCAATACTGTTTTTCTTAAGAAAAACTAAATGATAAGAACAATTCTCACGAGAAAATAATGGTAATGTGGGTAGGTATATTACACCTCCCCCCTTAAAAAGATTTGGCTATTACTAAGCCGAATCTTGCTTGAAAGTACGTCTACCAATAATAGTTGCTGGTTTGTGTAAATTTCTATTTTTTGTAAGGTTGCCCTCCGAATTACATGAATTTACAGGGTTATCGTTTTTATTACAGTAATCATCTGACAATTCATCTCTATAGCTTCTTATC